>CAFUXE010000823.1:528274-548191 GCA_903364295.1 Serranus cabrilla | reverse complement strand
TTTAGCAAACATTCTACCTCAGAGCGCAAGGTATAAAGTAAGCTGTAAGACATTGGCATTTCTGGAAGTTGTTTCCTTCAAATTCTTTCTTGTTCCAATGCTTACAATGTCTATGCCGTGGCTTATATGGCGACTCCTGCGGCTACACAGGTCCCAGAGTTCTGGAAGTGCAGCAAACACTTGTTTGCGTTGTATGTTCTGTCAGGAACACAACAGAAGAGCAAGTGCTGTATCTATTTATAGAACTGCCAAACAAACTTATAATTGGCCTTTTTCCATTATGCTCTGAGCAACTGGAATCTGATTTCATGTTGAGCATGGCGCAAATAGTTTTCCACACAACAGCTGGAAGAGTGAAAGGAGCTGGTTATCTTGCTGAGGAGTTGGAGGTGTGCAGCCTGTCGCCTGCAGCTCTTTATCTAACAGCTCACTGTAGCTGCTTCTTCTTGCTCCATCACTAAATATACCCCATATCTCAAAACGATCAAAAAAGGTTTGGCATGCACATATTTGATGAATTTGATTTGATAAAAGCTCCCCTGTGTTTTGCCAGTTGAAGGTTTTCAATGTGAAGCAGCAGGAGAAGGAAACATTGATCCATTCGAGCCTTTTCCACAAGTTCATACCACGTTGATCGGTCCTATCACCACCAGGGAAAGCTCTTTGTATTTCCCACAACAACAGAGCTGTGGCGTCTGTGGCCACCAGAAGTGATAGATTTAAAACCTGCTGGAGCAAAAGGTGGCAGGAGGAGGCAGGTGTTACGCACTGCAGGTTAAACACAGCTGTGATATTACTTTAGATGAGTGAAAAGTAAACAAACAAACAAACAGCTTATATGTGCACATCACTTCTGGGAGTCCCATGTGTGCGTGAATTAGAATTCAGCAGGTGTATGGTGGACTCCATACCTACCCCATGGAGAGGTAAACATAGAATGTGAATACAATGAATAGAGCATAAAAAGTATATATTGTATTGTTGCTTTAATGTTCCTCAACATAGAAATACATGAAAATTTAAAAGATGAGAAGGATTTAACTGGTTTAATGGGATCTATTTCGACAACAGGTTTACCGATATTCAGTCTAGCTAGCTTATCTGTATGGTGCTGTCAGTGTCCAGACACTTCCAGCAGTTACATATATTTATTTACTTTTTAATAACACTTAACCAGGAAAATTTTTGCCCTAAACCTTGGTGAGTGGTATTTATCATAAACTCACAGAAACTGCAGCAAAGAGAAAATACAGGTGCAGATACAGACACCTCCACGCACTTCTAGTGGGCAATACTTGATGACTGGGAGGGATTATTTATGAATTTGTCTGTGTTTCGTTTTATAGAAATATTTCACGCATTGAGCCTTTAACTGTCCCACAGGTTTATGTTATAGCTGGTTCATAATGGGAAATGGATTAAGAACTTTTACTTTTAAAATCTTAACTTAGGCTGCATTCACTCATGCAACTCCCAAACTAAACTACAATAACCATAGCTTTATACCATGTTATAATACGTTTGGTGGAACTGATCTAAGTTTGTGTTAAACTGCCTGAAAACTAACTTAATTAGTCTTTTTGCTTGTTGTAAGAGGCAGTGGTATAAGCATGATGATACTTTGCTTTGCATAGTTTTTCACCTCCGCCTCCTCCATTATTCCCATATATCAGGACAATTAGTTGCGCATTATGGCTCACGTAGGAAATTACAAAGTGCTGATAACAACCTGATTGGCACCATAAACACATTTAGACACAATTCAGCCCTGATGGTAATTTGTATAAACGATCATAAACGTCTCTAATAAGGGCTCTTCTTTTTGTCTTCCTGTCTGTTTATTTGGCTCTAATTGTCTCTTCTGCTTTCACACAAACATTCCTACACACACACAGACACACACACACACAATCTGGCTGCATCAGTTTTTGAGATAATTTGAAGAAAAGCTAAATCCTCTTGTGATTCGAAGCTTTTCTCTTATTAGTATTTCTCGAGGATACATCAGCTGGTTCACACACAGAGCATGTGTTCTCTTCCAGGCAAAATCACTGAAGTATTGATTAGCTGTATCACATCCTTGCCACTGCCATTGGGCAAACTCGAAGCAAGGCTGTTAGCTGATCTGTATTGATTAATGAGGACAAATGTATGGAGGATATGCTGCTACACCAAATAAATACTTCTTGTGTTGTGTGGTCCACGTTTTCCTCATTGTATTTTAAAGCTTCAGAGTTTTGTGAGTTTGCAGTGCTGACACAGACGCTCCTGTCCTTAAATGGGATACGTTAAAGATGACAAACCATAACTCGGAGATGAAATACTGAGGAAAGAACGGACAGAATGAAAACAATTATAGTAAAAAGGAATTAAAGATACAATCATCTGCACTAAAATAGACAACATCAGATAAGCAGATATCTTACTGCACTGTTGCAGCACTTTTGATCCATGTTGGGAGGATTACTTTTCAAATGTACTCCATTACAGATGACTGAATATCTTAAATGTAATTGGTAATGTACTACATCAGATTAGCCTACTTATATTACCTATTAGTATTCTAAATATGGATTCGTTTTGGAATAATCATCTAAATGTCTTGAGTTCATTTGTCTGGGTCTGATATTCCTCTGCCAATGTTGAGTAGCAGATCACATATTTCTTTCAGAAAAGTATTTTTATGAGAAATGTGGGCCCTTTGTGAACTCAAAGAGCAAATCAAGCAAAAAGAGACTATAAAGGCACTTGCAGAGTGCAGATCTTCACCAAGGCCGTGCTCTGTCTTACATTGTTAACAAAATCATGACAATTATTTGTATGGATCCGCTCGGAAATGTAAGTGGTTCTTCCTTGGCCCTTGCTACATATATCCAACATGTTTCATTAAACTCAGGCAGTAGCTTTTTTTTAAATCCTGCTACCAGGTTCCAGACAATGACTAAAATAACACATGTAATAACAAACACATACATTCATAGAGTTTCAATAGCAGAAACAAGCAGATACTAAACAGCAGTTCCACCGTGAGGCCGTCTTCTTGCTCCAGCTGCGTTCTCTGGCTGGTGTCAGGCTAGAGTAATTAACATTTATCAGTCTCTGAGAGAGACCTTTCCCCCACAAGAGGAGAATGATGTGTTACCTGCCGTGGTCTTTACTTGCCCACTGCACTGCTCCCTCAGCCATTACCAACAACAGGCAGTCAGGGAAAGAGCTCCGATCAAGGCCGAACTGTCATCAGCTGCTATTATACGCTGTGGAGCAGGTAATACTGAGTGACCAGACAATCTGATGTGGCTGACTCAACTTGCAAAGTTCATGACCAGCGATATAGCTATTAGATGTAATGTGCACCCACATAAGAAATTCAATCTTGGAAGAAATCGGAGATTTCTGATCATTACGATTCCCGAATAAAAATTAAATACCTTAGTATTGCAACATGTAATGAGCGATATATTCTCATGTTGTAGAATGGCAATGCTTTGTTGAAAACAGAAGGACCACAGAGTCTGTGAGCTGCATCACACACTCCGTCTGAATTTGCCTTTGTTCCAGTCCTGTAGACTTTTATTTTTCTTCGCACACACTCACATAGCCTATTCACTTGTGTACAGTCAGGATATTGATAAATAATTGAATCGATACCCAAAGACAGCACAGCCTTCCAGCTTCTACAGACCAATGTTAGGTCTCAGGGGTCATACAGTAAATTTAAAGCCCCTGAAAACATGGTTTCAAATGTAAAACTTCTCTCTAGGATAAAATATTCATGACTAACTAAGCAACAAAGTTCCAGTTCAGAGAAAATAAACCATCCTTAGCTATTAAGCACAGCCATTCGCTTCATCAGGACTGGTGTCATTTCATCAGATTTGGTTGACATTGACCTGAAAATATGGGTAAAAAATCCTAAAAATGCCACCAAATTTTAACCTGAATCCCAGAAATATGGTTTCTTAAGTTTGGCATACTTCCCGTCGCCATATTGTTTTTTTGGAACCAGAACCAGACTATAATTAGACGAGACAATGTAGTTTGGTAGGAGGATGCTAAGTTATAAGCTAAAACTCACACTAGATAGCTAGCTCGGTTAGCAAGGTCCATCCATAGTTCAAAATGAACAGCCAACTCCTTAGAGTGTCTTTTAGTACAAATGAATGTTGAACATATTGTCTATTTTACTCCGATTGGGACCGCAATGCTGTATTGAAGAAGACCTAAAGCTAGTAATTGGGACCAGAAACTCATTAGTAGATGTTAACTGGGGAAATATATCAAGTAAGAAGTAGGGTCATTTTTTCATGGAGTTTTTTATACAATCACCCTTCTTTTTGCAACCAGTTGAGTCACCACTGCTGGCCTTGAGAAAGAGTACAGGTTTCTGCATTTGCTTCAATGGGGATCCCATTGTTTGCAGCAAGAAGCCGGCACTATAAACAGTGTGCTCTGAGTCTTATTTTGAAGCTAATGTTTTTATGTCGTAATATCTACACTGCATGAAATATTAAACCCCAAGACTCCAAGGTTGTTGTTTTTTTATAGCTGCACACTTAGATGTCTTTTGCTTCGGTTGAGCCTTTCCCCCCCTACAGTCATCCTGACACAGTGTTTATCTTTGGCAACTAGGATATCGGATAGTTTAATATGTGTTTAACCATGTTTGGCTGCACTGTGTGAGGTTGTAATGACTGGCCCACTGGCGAGCCACTGCTTGTTAAGCAGATGCATAGTTTACAACAGACTTACATGCAGGGCTCCCTCCTCTGATTGACCATGCATATTGGTAATTATGTCACAAGCATGTATGTATAAACCAATGTCTTTTACATAGCGCATGCAAATTGGTACAGTCTACTACTTGGGAAGTCTGGATTGCAGTAAGCTGAATTCTTATTTACAGAATTGTAGAATAGGTGCTGAAATCATTTTTTTTTTATTTCTGTTGTTTGTTAAGGAGAAGCAGAAGGTCAGTTAAACAGCTCAACAAAAACAGATATAGGTGAGCTGTCAGTTGAGCCAAAATTAATCAATAAACAATTTACAAAACATAATAAAGAAGTATGATAATTATCTTACCACTGGCTTTATTGTTTACCCACAGACTCTTACACATTTTTGCATTACTTTTATTGACAGCAAAGCAATAACAAAGAACAGCATAACAAACCTTTTGTGACTTCCACAATAAAATCTCCATATTTGAGTTTAATTAACGTATATTCACTGGAGGTGCGCTAAGCTTTGTGTAAGGAACTGAATGAAAAACTGCATTAATTAAACGCACTAGCAGGGGTATCATTTTTTGGAACAAAGTACACATCACCTTTCGAATTAATGTATAATCTTCCAGCCAGTAAATTACGTCTCCGGACTGACTCCATACACCTTGAGACGGAGACTAACAGTCGACATCAATTAAAAAGTGCTTGATGAATAATTGCCGTGAAGTTATTCTCGGAGTAATAAAAGAAAACTTAATATTTTATAACATCAGGCAGGAGGAGATAATCATCTGTATATAATTTGTATGCAAGGCAAGTCAGACACTGACAGTGTTGCTGCAACTACAGGGGTTGGACAGCTACCTGAAATGTATGTTAATAATGTTTCAACACCCTGACAGTCTCATGGAAAAGCTTGTCCCCACACAGGAAGGAATACTGATTGTTTTCTGATCACACCGCATGTGAAAATGGAAAAACAACCCGCTGACATATCTGGTAATAGATCAACCTGGTGAGAGGCTTCTCCCCGAGCCAGGAGATTTCCTTTTTCAGCTCTGTGACATGGAGAATAGCACTGTTTTTCACCCAGGTAGCTAAAGCCCTTTTAGTGTCTCTGTAATCCCACCCTCTGCGGCACCGCCAAACATCAGCTCCCCATCGCAGTGCCTAGCTAAGTGGGAGAGACAGCAACAGATTGCCCGGCAACCCATTTACCTGCAGTGCTAAAGGCCTCTGTGATCCACTCAGAGCTATTTAGAAGGCTAACTGTAACACACTCTTCCTGTAACCTCCAGTGCAAATCAGGAATGCACTTGCAAAAATGGAATCAATTACCTTTTCAATTACTTTTTAGCTCCAGTGGCAATTGGTCTCTCTTATCTTGGATATTACAAGATGCACTCTGATTCCTGAACCAACCATGATTAAAATCTATGCATGCATGGAGTGCAAAATAAATTGATTTGTGAGGACAATTGCATGTATTATATTAAATTATATTATATTAGACCCTTAACCATTGATCACATGTCTTTTTTGTGAAGCGAGTCCCTGTTTGGTGCATGGAAATATGTGACATCACCATTTTTTAACTCTACCACTCACAGTGAGAATGTCCCATGTTTCCAGGCACTTTACAACCACTGTTACTTCCCCCAACGAGGTTTATGTTTGTTTATCTAAACTACTGGACTGGTTAGCATGGACCAAGTAGGGATCCATTAAATTTTAGAGTTGATCTGTGTCACAGAGCTGTTAAATAAATACATTTTGTTACAGGAGTGATTGGGCATCTGTGGTGCATTCCTGCTGTCTGAAAAATTTGTTCCTGATCATAGTTCATGGCTCAGCTTATTTGTTTCTGTGTTCTTAGCAATCAAATCCATCATATGCTCTTTGTGACATCCATGTTGTTTCCACATCATCTTATGTACCCAAAACATCTCCTCATCTTTGGAAATGTGCCCATCTGAGGAGCATGTCAATGCACCGTTGACCTTGAAAAACGTCTAACGCTCTCAGAGTGCCTTTCCAGTTTCAAGTGCGTTATGAGCAAACTGTGCAGCGTATTGTAGCGGGACCCCCATTACCTTTTTACAATGCTTTCCCTCCATCGCTCACTACAGAACATTCAAGAACACATGAATAAAGAGAGGCCAGAAGGACCAGAGGTGTCACATTGTAGCAAACTCAAGCATTTGAAATATCCTATGTTCCCGAGCATAAATGCATAAACTTTGCTAGGGGTCAAATCTATGTGATGGCAGGTGCACTGCTCAAGACCAAAGGAAGTGCAGTGTGGAGTATGAGGTTGTTTGGATGAGTGGTTCTCAATACAGGCAGCAATCAGTTCATTCACAAGTTCAACTAGTGCATTCAAGACATGTTTGGAATGTACCAGTTGACAAATAAAGGACATAGTTCAACCCAGAAAGGTTCTTTTCTCAAATAGATCCATAAAACATTGCCAGTAACAATAATAGAGACATTCCTATTGTTCTTAGTTAAATCACTGGTGGATGTGCCCTTGAGACGGCATTCTACTTTTTTGTTATGTCTTGAAGCAGAGCAAAAAAGGCTCTCACAGATCAATTAAATGCTGAGTTCAACAACAGAGAAGGCCAGTTAAGTGCTTATATTGCTGCCGCACATTTGCATGTGCATGTATGATCACAGCGTGTTCCCGACCATCTGGTTATTTTTCTGGTCCAATCACAATCACGCATCTTGGGTGGTCTTACAGTGTCTTCAATCCACTCACCTGAGATGCATGTTAATGGTCTCTAAAGTCATGTCATAACAGATGGTTTGGGAAACAACCAGGTCTCAAAATGATCCACAGCTCAGTATGCTGCTGCAACAACAGGGCAGAGATACAAGATGTGTCCTGAACCACAAATACTCTCAAAAGGACATGTTATTTGGGGAAAATAGTGCTGCCATGTTTGTGTCATTTTGTCTAGACAGGTTGATGCCCGCTGTCCACCACACTAATCATGACATCAAACGGCATCAGATGAAATCTCTAACTGTGGAAGCAATGGCCTGCCAAAGTGTTTACCCTCCAGTCCCTGGATATGTCATCGTGACATATGAAAGTGCTTAAACTCACGGAGGCAGGAGATGGGAGGGGGGCATTGAAGATGAGGTTGGAGAGGTTGTTCAAATGCAGGAGCAGCATGTTTGTAATGAGAAGAGAAGAGGGAGCACTGCAGCAGCATAAAGAAAGAAGAGCTCTATTGCACATTAAAGTGCAGGATGTTTTACAGAGGGTAATAAAGCCCTCGGCTAATCACATTCGCCAGGAGCGTACTATCCCTCAAACAAAGACCATGTACAATCATCAAGGTTTAGCTTAATAAACAATATATATCTTTCTTCTCATTCCGGCATGAAGGAAAAAGAGGATGAACAGGGATTTCATATTGCAGTAATAGATTTTAAGTGCGTCTCTCATCTCGCCAGATACAAATGGAAATTACTTTGATACAGTCATGCTTGATCTGCAAAAAAATATGCATTGGCTGTTGCTTTTGGAGGCTTTTGGTCACAGTTTAGAAAATGTGGAAACATCATCAAGACATACTGCAGTCAGTGATAAAGGGTCAAATAGTATATGTAGGCGAGTTTAATATCAGGTTAATTAGTTAGGAAGAATGAAGACACAAGCCTTTTCAGAGTAAAAGAAACAAAAGCTTAGTTCATTTGAGCTCATCAAAGCTTTTGTAACTTTTATATATCATCTGAATGTCCCTTTTTCTACTTCAACCAGGACAAAGATCTATATACACCCCTTTGAAGAGTTACCGTCAGCTCATTAGCCTGCAAGATACCGTGCAACCATTCACCATGTCACCATGACATAAACGCAGGCAACCTGGCCCATTGTTTAGTCAGCACAGTGGTGACATAATCACATATGGATGTATTTTATGATTCATTTGGCTCTGGAGGACTCGGGGCAATTAAGAGTCTCATTCATTACGGAGAGCATCCTGCTGAATAGTAAACAGAGGCTCTTGGGGGAGGAAGATGAAACAGGTTTCCTGCTTTGGACTGACACAAACACAAAAGCAAGATTTAATCAGACAGTTTATTCAGCATCCCATGCAATTATCTTCACTGGAAACACTTTACCTTTCACTGCCTCTTTTCAATTATTAGGGCTTGTGTACTAACATAGGGATTTATCTACCTTTGTGCTTAATTTAATAGTCTAAAATGCAATTAAACATTTGATTACAAGGTTACAAAGCATTAAATGTAACCAGTTTTTGAACTGTATCTGACATGCATTATGTACTATTATTGTATAATATACTTACATTGAAATTGTATTAGCTTAGCTTATTAGCTTTTTGATTTTAATTGAGATAATTAACTGCAAAATGTAGTATAGACTCAGACTGATGAAGGTTTACATCCTGTTAGAATTGTCTTGTTCACATTAAGTAACATCCTGCAGGCCTAAAAGGTGACGCCAATGTAGAAATGTCTTAAAGCTGCATTCTCTCTGATGGCCAGCAGAGGGAGACTCTACTGGCTGCAAAGAAAATCAGATTGTATGAAATCAATAAGTAAATGGCCCTATTTTTATAACCCCGGTAAACATTTTCCTAATGAGGTTCAGGTCTCAATTACATGTTCAAGTCTCCATCAATATAACATGATGTTTATTCTGGAAGTTATGGTCCCATTTAGAGTAAAATGGATGATAAGCAGGGTATGCTTTAGGGCAGGGTTACCTCATGATTGACAAGTTGCTACCAAAATACTGTGTGTTTTTTTACAACTTTGTCCCTCACAGTGGGTTTTCAGTTATTGAAAGCTATTTGTAACATTCTGGATGCCTAAAAATCAATGTCAATGTTCAGATGAAAAGACATAAGTTAGCTTTTCATTTTGAATTATGGATTGTGCTAATCAAGCTACTAGCTGCTTCAAGCTACGTAAGTATAGTAACTTCAGGCTCCAAAATGAACATATTTTGGTTCACCTTTTGGGTCCAGACTGAAATATCTCAACAACTACCTGATGGATTGTCATGAAATTGTGTACAGACATTCATGGTCCCTGGAGGACAAATCGGGCTGACTTTGGTGATTTCTTGACTTTGAGTCTAACAACACCAGCAGCCGATTGAAAAGTTCAGTCTTCAGAAAAAATATCCTGACAGCTATTGAATGGGTTGCCACGAAACTGTGTCCAGATATTCATGCTTCCCAGAGGATGAATCCTACTTATTTGCTTAAACATTAGTATCAAGTTTTGTCCTGAAAGGCTTTTTCATTCTTCATATAATATAACCCTGAGGTTGGTTACCAGATATATTCTAAAGTTTCTCTAAAGTTTTCTTGTCTTTGCTCCCCTGCCTGTTCTGCATTCCCACCTGTGTAGCCTTCCCTGTATGAGGGAAAAGGCTTTCAGTGTTCTAAGCATTTCTTTGCCTCCGGATCTTGTGTCAATACGCATCTGTTGCTTCATAAGACATAACTGAAAACTCATCTTTTTAAATAAGCTTTCCCTCCATGTTTTTAATCTGCATATATAAGATACATCTGGCTATCCTTGGCAGATGCACTTGTCTTGTTTTGTGTTTTTCATTTACACTTTGCATGCTTTTCTGCTGCTTCTACAAATTTGTTGACCTTTAATTGTGATTTGGTCATTGTCCTTGGGTGACGGATTTGAAATTGGCTTTTGAAGACAAAGTCTCATTACTGTACTAAACAGTGGAAATGTTTATGTTTGCATACAACAGTTCTAGGACACTGTGAGACCATAATATAATGCTTTTTCATCTGGATTTTTAAATTGCAGTGATCCGTGACCTGTTGCAAGGCAAAGCAGTACCTTGCATATTCTTGTTTAAAGATTCTCTCAGGGATACCAGTACATACAGTCAATAAAAGAATGTTTAGTTACATTCAGAACTGCTCCATGCTCGTGCTTCATTTACATATCTGTAGAAAAGGCAAAATTATGGCCATTGAAATTGAAATTCCTTCTGTGTAAAACCATGCCTTTCCTTCAAATAGCGCACCAAATGAAGGTCACCAAATGTGTGATACCCACTCGAGCGAAGAGGAGGTGAAAAATGTGTTAAGGTGAACATCAGCCCCCAATCTAATGGACTACTGTGCCAGTTATGTAAATCAGAAAAAAAATAAATTGAGAATCTTATGCTGCCTATAAGGTTATCATAAAAAAAAAGTGGTTTATTCAGTTTAGTTCATGGTGAAGAGCAGGAGGCAATTTGCCCACTTGATGATAAAACAAGATGACGTGCAGTGGCACTCCTTTCTAGAATTTTGGTTCATTGAACAGTGCAAAAATGAAATAGGATTATTTTCCAGGATTTTATATTGACACATAAAGCACATGGTTTGGCATCACATTCCATCAGCCAACGTGGAGGAAAGAGACCTCCACGTCGTGCACTTAAGAAACTTGCCAATGCCTTTGGCTGAGTATCGCATAACTTCTTGTGGGAGGTTTAGACTTTTCAGTAAAATGAGTAAAGGCAGAGCATATTTTAAAATATTCAAATGTGCAACACAATAGCAGAGTTCAGTACAGAAGGGCAGCATCTGCAGATAGGCATCATGACAAAGCGAACAATTTCCCCTGCAGCAATCAGTAGTGCATCATAGCGGGTTCAAGGCAGGGAAAAGGCTACGGCGATGGGTTGCACCTTCCACCCAGCTAGGCTTACATGATTAAATCATATCGTATGCAGAACCTTGTGCAAAAGGTTACTGAGCAAACTGGGCGAACAGTGGATTTAAATTGGACCTAGAAATTGGATCACAGCCTAAGCTTTTCCCAAACGCAAAGTCAAGTATAATGAAGAGAATCTTTATTTCACTACCTCTTGTTAACAGAAAACTGTCACGTTAAAGCTCCTGCATAGCAGAGGAAACAATTCCAGCTGTCTTAGAAGAGACGGTGTAAAGCTTAAATGGCAAGGAGCGGCTTCGGTAGATCAGGCAGGGGACAGTTAGAGGTACAAAGGGATAATTGAGGGCACGGAGCCGTCAAAGCCGCCAGGCAAGTTAAAGGAAAATTGTTCCTTTTTTTATTCTCTGTTCATTATTGTGAGTTATGTGACATTTTGCTAACTAACTGATCTGGAGAATGCTGCCATGTCACTAGATCAAAGTCCAATAGTGCAAGAAACACAAGTGGCTAGATAACCAGACACATTATTTAAATGTGGTGGGAAAAAAAAGGAAAAAGGCGGAAGAGGTTCAAGGTTAAATAAATAAGTTAGGAAATAATTTGAAATCCCATTGCTATATTATCTGTTTGGGCAATATATCGATTCCTCACCGCGTGTTACCTAAAGTTCCTAAAGGAAACTTTTTCTCACATGGTAAATGAAATATCCCAACATTTAGAACATTTTTGATGAATTAAAGTATCAACATGTCTGTTACAAACTCTCACAGAACAAGACTGGATAAAGTCTCATTTATCCGGTCACTACTTCCCAAAAAGATGCATTTTCACTGTAAAAAAAATGTATTCAAAACACTGCTGCGTGTCTTGCATGAGTATAAACAAGGGCCTTACTCATCCAGATTTGCACAGAAAAGTAGTGCATCTGGGCAAGCATTAGACAGTTTATGCAGAAGACGCTTTGAGCAAAAATGCATGTGTTTGGGAAATAGTGAGCATACAACTGAAAAATGAGACATGGATTATCCTGCACAAGTTGCGAGAGAGTTTATAACCTGATTTTTTGCTTGTAATCCTGTCAGTTTTTGGATTCTTCATTCATCACAAAAAAAAGGTTTCTTCATAAATTCATGGGGTATGTATTTGATACACAAATGGTCGTTTTGGCAGATAAAGTGTTGAAAGTGTTGCAACAGTAAGACTGACATCTAAAAGACCTGACAGTCATGACAGTCGTCCAGTGTGTAAACAAGGCCAAACTCAGTCAGAATTATTGAAGGGGTCAGCAGAGAAAAGAGAAAACAGTGATCTAAGCCAGCCTTGGTCCTTATTTATCTTTGCTTCTCTCCTGCATGGCAACAATAGACATTTCACAGTGATCACATCAAAGTGGCCCAGATGTGTCTTGAGTCAGCAGAATGGACTCTGATGTGCTTAGGTCCAGTCTCAGCTCCAGAGCAGCTCTGCCCTCTAGCTGGTGAAGCTCTGAGACAGACTAGCAGGAGCTTCTCCTTTTGGAACCTAATTATTGCGTGGAAAATTGCTATAATGAAATAAAGATGAAGTCCAATAAAACCCTCGAAAAAAGACCGGTGAAGTATCTTTATAGTAATGAGCTGAGTTCGAACACTTATTAAATATTTTCATAATTTCCTGATTCATTTATGGATTTCATTCATATTCATTTATACCATTTGCTTCATAATGTCATATTTATTATGTATTTTTTATACCGAGCAGCTATAAAAGGAAGTCTTAAGTTATTAATTATAACCCCTTAACATCCACTCTTTTGTCATTTCTACTTTTTGAAGCTTTGAGGTTGGCCCTTATTGATGATATTTTTTATATCAGGTGGTTACAGATCCCCATGGAAGCTTTTTAATCTTTCCATTGAATTAAATATTCGAACCAAATAATCCAAGTTTTCATGGCTTCATAAAATTCAAAATGTTCTCAATGCTGTGTGCATCATTCATTTCTCTTTGATTGTTTTGCCACTTTTTGAAGTCGTTTTGTATCTCTTTGAGGTCTCTTTGTGTCTCTTTACAGCTGTTTTTTTGCACCTCTTTGTAGTCATTTTGTGTTTCTTCTTGGTCATTTTTGTCTCCTTTCCATCATTTTGAGTCTTTGTAGTATTTCCATGTTTCTGTGTAGTCTCTTGTATCTCTCTGTGGTCTTGCGTGTGCTTGTGCGTCTCTTGGTTGTGGTTTTATGTTTCTATGTGCTCATTTTGCCTCTCCTTCTGAATGATATGGGACTCTGTCAGTGAAATTTAGCAGGTGAAGGTTGGGGGGCTCATGCTGTGAGCCCTTGAGCCTGTGCCCTGTAGGCCGGTTCAGTAATCCAACCATACTGTGTGATCTCAAAGTTTTGTGGGTTTGTACAACGTTCTGCTGCACAGCATGAGTTTAACCTGGTGGTAAATAAAAAAAGGAAATTAGGAAAGTATTAAGCTACATTGTGATTCATCTCTCCATCCTCAAAAAGGTTCATTTTTCTGAACCTAAACTTTTTCTTATATACCCCGGTTAATGTCAATTAAGATGAAGTTATTAAAAGTTGTTTTCACACTTGGATATTGACATCATGAATTAATTTTTCTTCGGAACTTGAGGTTTGACTGAAAATCAATCATAAATGTTAATGTCTGAGAGCAAGAGAGACCAAGCAGACTAACGAACAGGCATTTCTGAGACAGACCAAGACGTGGTGTAAAAGATACATGCTATCATAAGCAAGTGTGGCCTCATTAAGAGCAGAGCAATAAGTTCATTATGGTCATTTAACTGGCTGTGTTTCATACATTAATTATATTCTGTCGGTTATAATCATTCTGTTTTGATCCTCCTGCCAAGAAAGATTACTACAAGAAATATCAATCTTAGGGAAATAGTTTTGCAGTTTTTAGGAACATTTTCAACGTAACTTGAGATGAAAATGTCAGAGATAACGAGGCTCCAAGAGGCTATGAGTTTATTATATTTGATTTGATTTCATAGAAACTCAGTCGGAATCTGTGCCACTGAAATTCTGTTTTCAGTTCACTGAGTGGATAGGATGGACTTTTGCAACTACATAATTCATAGTGACAAAGTTGTCTGCAGAAAATTGCCTTATTCATTCTGAATTCAAAAGATAGAGAGATATTATAGTGTCTAAAGTCCTTCAAAATAATAAAGGACTCAGAAAATGAATAGAAAAAAATTGTATGTATTGAAAAGAACAGCCCATTCAGATCAGTCCCACAACATGCAACACACTTTGGAAGATCTTTGAGAATAAATTATTCATTACTGAAGGTAACTGTGAAATGCAGGCAGTTGAGGGTAAATACTTTCCGTACATCCTGTCAGCTCTGTTTTATTTGTAGTCCCAGTGTCCCTGGCCTCAGCGGGGGGAACGTGTGTTTGAGACTTTCAAGGAAAAACACCTGCTGTCATAGCTGTGTACCTTTACAAATAGTACATGCAAGCAAATCAGCTATAAAAAAATAAAGGCATTCTGAAGTATGCTGTGCAGCAGTTCTGAGAAATGATATGTCTTTCTATCCCTGGATCTTTTAATGTCATGTTTTTGAATGTCAATGTCCATCTGTTGCTCAGTGGGTTGGTCTTCCACTTTGTTTCAGACAAAACAGCAACTATCAATTGGACTGCAGTGGAATTTAGCAGGGCCATAATTATGATATATATTAAGATATATTATTATTCAAAGTTGGTCAAAATGTACCACCCATAAGTAATGTATTATTACTTGCAGTCGTAGTATTTTGGTGTCCTAGACTTGTTTCTTTTCAGGACTTCAGATGACTATAAGGTCCAGCTGCACAGAGTGTACAAGGATAAGATTGAGCAGGTTCATTTCATTCAGGACATCACCAACAAAAACAGGGGGAAAGATAGTTCAGGGAGAATTGATCAGAACAGGTGGACCTTCAGAGAGAAATGGAGAGATACTGATTATTCTCCAAAAGTGCAAGTTGTGCGTAATCAAACTTAGCTAAAACTCTATCATCTGGAACATGTCAGTTCATAAGATGGATGACTTCTGTCAAATACAACCAGCCCACTGCTGAACTATGGCCAGGACCCCACATGATTTACATGAAAGTACAGAACAACATCCCCAACTTTTCATACTTTTTTCTTTTTTTCTCCCATGTGGACACATTGAGTCCCTCCCTGACGCGCTTTTGACAGCCTTCATGTCTTTGCTGGGATGGAGCCACCAAATCCATCATCCTTCTCCAACTCTGCCGCTGCGGCTGTCTGATCAATGATACCACTAATAATAACTGCCACGCTGTCACCTCTGTCTCATCATCCCAACTGGCACAGCCAGGGGCAGCTCTCTGCAGATTGCCTCCACAGATTAGGACTCCATTAGAGAAGCTATTTACCCACCTTTCCTCCCCCTCGGGCTCCCTTTCACTTTGTTTGCCCACCAAAAGACCCCATGGAGGACATTATAACCTTTTTCAAAGTGAGAAATAACTGCTCCGTGTATATTGCTCCAGAGGCATCTGATAAATCTGGACTCAGGAGTTCTGTGTCGAGGTACAGCTGCAGCGGGAATCGTCTTAAAGTTTCAACTCTCGGGCTTATGGTTGGAAACTGCATCCAGCTTTTCTCTCTGTGGGCGCCATTAATCATTTTGCCAGCACACACCTCCATGGCATCACCCACACTCTCAGTTAAAGGTTAGCCTGGAACGAGGCCACCCCTCCTCCTTTTTGTCTGTGATAAATATTCAGAACCACACCTCAGTTGTCATGAATTAAAAGAGCAACATACATATATGTATATATCTTCTGTGAATGTGTATTTCCTCCAGATATTATTGCGAAATAATGGCTGAACTCTCCGGTTCACCCCTCCAGGCTGCCTCCGTGGCATGACGACAGGAGGGAGTCCCGTAAATCACCGGCCCCGGCACCACAGCCCATTACAGCACTCACTTAAACCAATCATTAGAGAAAGAAGACCCATTGCATCTCTGCCCTCCTCTGCCATTACCACTTCCATATTAATCATCCCCTACTCTGCAGAAAGAGCAAAGAAGAAGAACAAAGGTCCTCATTTACCCCCCAAAACAACAGTACATGGTTCTTTTGGCCTTTTATCTGCATGAGTAAGCTGGTTGGAGCTGTGGAGTTAAGCACTTTTGCTGAGAATAAAAACTGATATAATATGGTTCCCTGAAACCTTAATATAAGTGAACATATATATAACTTTTGGGAATGATGAAGGCTCCCACTGGCTGCTTTAATTAAGCGCAATGAGCCTTGTAAATCCAATATTCATCCAATAGGGAATGATTTGCGAGAGAATGGCTTCCATTACACAATAGAAAAATAGGTATTTAAGCAGATACAAATGATCTATTATGATAATGTAATTCCCCTGTCTCTCAAATTTCCCAAAAGGGACTAAAAGTGTTTTGAATTTTCAATGCCAATCTACCCTTACAAGCAGAGAGAAATTACTAGAGTGAATCTCGTCTCTGGCAGTCCATTATCGGACCAGCTTCTCTCCAGGTAATTTCGCTGGCAAGCGAGTAGTCCCGATAGACAGAATGGGAAAAGAAAAATGTCATATTTCCTCCACCACTCTTTAATTCATGAGTCCTCTGCCTTATCAGACCACTGGAGTCCTGACCTGTTTTACTTTCTGCTGGCGTCTATTGTGTGTGTGGGTGTCCTTCCCCCCCGAAGACTTCCGTTTTTCCCTTCCTTAACACTGTGCAGGCCAAGGTTCCCCTGCTTCCCCCAAGGGACTGATAACACCTCACACATACTGAGTCAAGGGGATGGGGTAGGATAAGGCTTTCAGAATTCAGAATTGGTTTTCCTTAAATTTGATTAGCATTTCATGGTGCTCCATTTTCTCGCTCTGCTTCAAGGGCAAGCAGTGGGATTATGCAGTGTGCTTCACACGTGCCAGATGTGTGTAAAAATAGCATTAGCAAAAATACTTAGCATCTATTTTAAAGTGCTGGGGGCTAAGGTGCTGTTATCCACACCATAACTACACAAGAGTCCCAGACCACTTGACTTTAAGGAAATTACAGTTAATCAAAATTTGGGCTTCAATTTTGCAGTTTTGGCCATTATTTGTGTTGGCAAGAAACACATTGTAGACACCAAGTTAAGTGCTGGGATTTTTGAAACATTGCAATAAAGTTAGAAAATAAGTCCTATGGGGCAAGAAAAGGAAGCAGTCAGACCATGCCTCTGTTACTGAACATGCCTACTCACACTCTAAGACACAAATCTCAACCAGGATTTTACTCAAAGTAACCACAAAGACACATACAATCACAACAAAGAGACACAAAAAGACTCCACAGAGGCTGAAACACTGACAAAGAAACAGAACAACTATAAAGAGACACAAAAAAACAAAAGTCAACCACTAAGAGACTCAAAATGACTACAAAGAGCCAAAAAAAACACTGAGAGACTCAAATGACTACAAATAGACACAAAATGACCAAAATGACACAAAACAACTACAAAGAGACTTAAAACAGTAAAACACAAACGAAAAGTAACTACCAAAAAAAATTACAAAGTGATACAACATGACCACAGAGACACACAAAGCCAGTGATGTGTATTGATTACAAGACAATCTCATTATCTGCCCATCAGTCAGACCATTATCAAGATTTTAAACCATCAGGTAGCCAAAGCTATCTGCAAAAGAAGCAAGGGACACTGGGAAAATACAGCCCAGGGTGTCCTTTGTTGCTGTTGTACTGTGTTGAAATATCCTTTAAATCTCGCATGCATGTTTCCTCTGTCCTACGTAATGTCTCTGATGCTTTCCGATCATCCCTGTGGCACAAAGCAGGTTTGTGTTAATGAATCTGCATGTAAAGATGATATCCCTGTCTCTGATTGGGTTAATTGCACTGTGATTGAATCTAATCAAATAAGAGCAGAGCAGTTGAAACATAATTAAGAAGAGGATTAGATTGTGGATGGGCTTTTAGTGAAGCCCATAAGTCACAAAATTGATCAGAGAGGACGAGCAAGAGGAGGCGCCTGCCAAGGAAGGGAATGATATATCACAGGTCGGACTGATCACTCTGTGCTGCTGTCACATGCACTTCTGCATTTAAAAGTTGTCCACTTGTCATAACTTTTGACCCGTTGGTAAATGGATCGGGGTGTCAGTGTGAATTAGTAGAGCAGGGGGAACCATCACTTTACATCAGTTTTAATATTGAGGAAGCAATATTTACTATACAATCTATGTTATTCATGCAGACAGAAACATGCAGTGAGATTATTCCAGGCAGGCAGTGTAGATATCTCACCATTACAGATAGCTGCTCTTGTGGAATATGGCAAGAGTGGGGTATTACCTGAATACAGCTTTCCATCAATCACAGCAGGCAGGCTAATGTTTAAAACTAGGGAGACACAGCTGACAATGCAGCACCCATCTGTCTTGTCCTTCATTATGGTCTTTCTCTATTTGCATTGATTGGCTGCAGAAAATGAATGTAAGCAGTGAGGGAAAGATTTAGAAAGAAAATGGTGGAAAAGAAAAAGATTGTGTGTGTCTGTGTGTGAGGGAGTAAAAGAGAGATTGGAAAGAGACAAAGACAGACAGAGGTTAGAAAAACGAGAGCTCACAGTAAAAGAGGTGAAAAACAGACAGAAAAGGCATGTCAGGATGGGGAAAAACTAAAAAAAGTCAGACCAAGTCGAGGTTTCGGAGTGAAAGAGAATCAAACACACACACGCAACCGGGTAATGATCCAGGTTAAGCACAGGTTTGGCTCTCGTCCAGCGGCTCCTGGTCACGGGGAGGTCATGCAGGCCACATCCATCAGCAAAGAAACGCAGGATAGACTCTTAAATGGCCTGGTTCCTCCCCTTCCAGCCACTACAGAGTGATGACGGCCTTGTCTGAGATAAAGGCCGATCCATTGGTCTGATTTGTGGCCGGTGGGGCAATTTCAATACCCGTCTTTGGCTTGATAGATGAGGCCCCTGTTTGATAAAGGGCCAATTTGCCACGGGGCCAATAGGGATGAAATTGCAGCAGTCGCCTTTATTTTGTCCTCTCCTCAATCCACAACAAAACAGGGCTAGAGGGAAAGAACCACATGCAAAGCAGGCACAGTAAAAACACAGCCGGGTGGAATATTTCTCGTAGTGGCAGAGACAAGGCTGTCTTTGATCATGAGCGCACATCCTGTTTCTTTAAACAGCAACTGTCACATTTTAACATATGAATGAACAGAAAATAAACAGCGTTGGGGTGGAAATCAGGCTGCTCAACAGTACATGTGGAATATTAACTATCACGATCGATAGGCCCAATTCAGCTGCGGTAAAATAAGACACAAAAAAGAAGCACCTCAGCCTGTCAATCCTCCCTCCAGACTGGAGCTCACACAGGATACCTGTTAATGACAAATGGGGAGAAGTGTCAAACTCTGCTCGGCTGCTATCTACTGATTCGATGCCTCGTCCATTCTAATTGTGCGC
>CAFUXE010000823.1:511089-528213 GCA_903364295.1 Serranus cabrilla | reverse complement strand
CGGCTGCTATCTCCTGATTCGATGCCTCGTCCGTTCTAATTGTGCGCTGCAGAATGGCAAGTTTGCCCGCCGTTACTGCTGAAGTACCTGGATCAAACTCCCAGATTCCAAATTGCACAAAAAGCACCAGCACACCGGCTGAAATCTCTGGAGAAATGTAGTCTGGAGGCCACGTATGTATCTTTTCAATTTCAAGAAGTCAAGCACCCAAAATTGCCAAAAGCCTTCGGGAGCACTATCCTCTTCTTTGTTCAGTCCCAGAACGTCTTCTTAGTAATTAGGACCATATGTGCTCTAACTGAATTGAGGACAGGATAACTGATAGGACACTTTAATGTCAGGCTTCATGCCAGTATGCTTAAAGTTACTTTTCTCACCTTTTGAGGGTTTTTTTTTAAGGGAGGTTACCACTCCACCCACGCCACATCAAAATATGTAAATCATATCTTGGTGAACTCAGTCTTCTTGCTCTTGAGGACAGAAAGTTTTGAAGATGCTGAAGTTCTGAAATGTGAGGTAGACTACATACTTGATGTGGGTGACAGGGTTCATATGGAATCTCTGCCTGCACAAAAAACATGTGTGTTCTAGACTCAAGGGACATTGTGAACACTTTAAAGTTTGCATATGATGATTGGCTTTAGTTGGAATACCGGGGGAAGCCAACAGGTTTTGATTGTTACTGTACATGAGGGATTTACAGCCTTTTTTTCTAAAACATCTGAAGTACCTTTTCGTCAACACTTGCTTTCATGTTCCAGTTGTGTTCAGTTAAATTGAACTTTTAAAGTGGTTAAGTTTTATTGACTCTGACATAATAGTGGATGTTACATTATATTCTTAATTTAAAAAAAAACAAAAAAACAATTTAATTGACAGTTTTTGCATTTGTAATACATTATTTAGGCTATTTCAAATGTGTATCCATCATTTTAAGCTTCCTGTTTCAACCATTTAACATGACTATTATTCTACTTTAATAGGCTAACTAGTTCAACTGTTATCCATTATTTTAAGCTCACTAATTCAACTGTTTATCCATTACTTTAAATTAACTATTACAACCATTCATTGATTACACTAATTATATCAACTATTTTTCCCATTATTTTAAGCCATTTATTTCAACCGTTTATCACTTAGATCCATGTTTACTTATTTTAAACAATTATTAATTTTAACTAATGATTTAAACTGATTATCCAATATTTTTATATGTATATTTTATATGCAATGTATTTTTCATATTTTATATATTTTTATATATGCTTAAGCTAAGTTGGGTTTTTTTTTAACGTATTTCAACCACTATTCCACTACTTTCATCTTTTTTTCTGCTGTTCATCCTTTATAGAGCAGTCTATTTTAACTGTTTATCCATATACTTTTAGTTATTCTACTTCTCACTACTTAATTCATCCTTCTTCTTTTTCTTTTCTTTTTTTTGTACATATATCCATTACTTCAAGCTGTCTGACTGTTCTCTCAACTTCTCTGCTGCTGCTCATACCTGTCACATACTCTTGTGATATTATGTCCACATGTCTAATATTTTAATCAATATTTAATCTTATCAAATTATTTGAGCTGCTCTACAATCATTCCCACGCAGCCCCTGGCAAGTGCAGAAGTCCCCTCTGGTTATGAATGACTGCTGTTCATGATTTGGGAGTAACCCCACTGAAATATGGGAGTGCAATGATTGGAAAAATTACATAAAAAGTTAAATGTAATGGATGAGAACACCAAGACATCTTAAAGTGATGGATGAGAGGCTGCAGAGATAATAATAGGCAAGTGAGAAGTGTCAAAAACATGAAAATGAAAACAGGAATTTGTAGTGTACTTTTCTAAAATATGATATGAAAATGTTTGATCTTTGTCAGATTTGGAAAAACATTGAGAATGCTGAATACCGAGATAGTGGTGCAAGAGGCAAAACACAATTATGCCAACCATTGTTCTGATTGCACCACCTGTGTTCACTGCAGTCATGTTCTGGAGCAATAAATCAAAATTCAGCTTCTCAGACAGAGATTATCAGTAACCTTGTTTCTGCCTCCTGTGTCTCATTGTACTTGAGAATTTCCCTCGTGGGCACTCCAAAACATCAATGGTAAATGAATTTTAGGAATTGGTCATTGAGCCTATTTTGGAGCAAATAACTCTTTAGGACATACAGAGAATGGCTTTTCACAGAGGAAAAATAAATATATCGGAGACGTGCTTTGGAGCAATCATTACCCACTGCAACAAATGTCTGCTGAAAACTGCAGCAAGTGTAGGAAAATCTTCTATCATCTCCTCCATTAGCAGGGATTTGATTTAAAACACTTGAAGCTGGAAGAAATAGTAAAAGAGAAGTCTTCTATTTCAAATCAATGGTACTTGTGCACCCTAGATCAAGAGCTTTTCTCCTCAAAACCAGACGTGATACCACATAATCATACTTTCCCCAAAACTAGATTAAAGTGTAATGGGGGGATATTAAACCAATTTTACACGACAGCGTCTCTTTTAACCTGTTTGCATGCGTGAGTGATCTCTGCTGGATGTTGCTTTATCCGGGCCAATCTTGTTTTCATCCTGTAATCTCGTTAATCAATTCTGTTTCCCTCTGTGTCATGGCTTGTTGTGTTCTACGTGAATAAATAGGAACATTGATGAACATTGAACACATAAGCCTCCCTCATTCATGGCCACCAACTGAGAGGACAATCAGGACAGCTATTCCTGGTCATGAGCCTGAGGGGGCCCTCTGCCTATTACTTTACCAGACAATGTTCAGTGATAGGGCAATTGGTTTTTAGAAGCACAAAGCAGCAAGTATTGTCCCCAATTTCCACAGTGCGTACTTACAGTGGCCACTTTTTAAAGGTCCTACACTGAAATGTCAACAGCCAATAAAAAAAAACAAATCAAAGGTCTATTTTGCATACAAGTGTGTTCATTTGTTTTCTAGGGGTATTACGTGTCCTATTAATCTATTATTTATCTTGAATAGAAAAGTCTTTATTTGTAAGACTCAATTGTGCACAACACTGGTTCCTAACTTTCTGACTTTTAACCCCTTAAATGACACAAAGTCTGCTTGTGTCCCATCATCACAGGTTATGCTTTAGGGGGCTGTCCTGCAGCTTATTACGATTTATATTGACGTTTATTGTTCCGCGGTGACCTCGTAATTGGAGATTACGTGGATAGATGGGTCACACAAACACAGGATTTTGACCCAGTAAACAACTGTTCTTGTCCAATGTGAAACCAAAAGTCAATAATGAGTTATTATAACTTCACATAACAATGTGACTGCATTCCGTTCTACGTTAAGTGTGCGCTTATGTCACATTCCTACAAGTGGAAGTAAACATACTTGATTTAACCCAAACTATGATCTTTTCTTGTACCTAACCAAGTAGTTTGAGTACCTAAACTGAACCAAACTGCCACTGTTTGACAACATTAACCATGTGTTTTAAACTGCAACCCTTATGTTTAGTTTTGAGGACGTATTGATCTCCTGCTACAGGTAAAGTTGCTCATTTAGGAAATACTTAAGTGGGCCAGGAACATAGGATATAAGAATGTATGTTCTTTTACCACCTCAGATTGGCCTAATCGAAGTTTTAAAGACCCAAAGTGGTGGTGATGTTAAGTTTTTCACACAGAAAAGTAACAATTTAATTTAACAAAAGTCCTTTTTTCTTTATTTTCTTCCTTTGTAATCCACAGTTGGCCAGGAGAAAGCAGGTTAAGATAAAAAAAAAAGATAAAACAGTCAATGTTCCTGCCTCTGACTGATGCTTTTCTTTGAATCTATCTGTGAATATTGGGGAAACCACTGTAGGCCAAACATATTTTATAATTCTGCCCTAATATGAACAGGCAGGGGGATATCGGACCCCCGGCTGTGATGTGTCAGCTGTGCAGTCACAAAATGAGATTTATTTACCAGCCATTTATTAATCAGTTTGACTGGCCCACTAATTTCCGGGCTGAACGGGGGGACTCCACTGATGTTTGTGAGGGATGAGTGCATTTAAATCAAAGCAGGATGTAATCAGCCATGCAGGGTGTTGAGCTGTCCCTGGGGGATTTAATACTCCATTATTTAAAGCAGGCCGTATCAGTGTAAAAATAAAACACACACTGGTGAGAGTTACACAGAGCTGTCAAAACAAAGTACAATTTGTGATTTCACCAATTGTCCCTTTAGTTTTTTAAATGCCTTGTTGTTCTTTTGTCACACACTTTGCCCAATAAATACAATTTCAATTTACCAGTAATTATATCATGAAAATTATTGTTTTTTCAAACTTTTCAGTGTCCTTTCTTTCACAGTGGACTTTTCCTGATTCTTGTCATAAATTAATTCATCCTAAATCTTGAATTAACCCATAAAACTGCTCATTTTCACAGCCAGAATGGTGTATGCATATAAATCTGGTCGAAAACTAATATTGTATTGTTCCGATTTGAGCAGATGCAATGAATTATTGTCTATCAAAACATAATGAGCCAGAAAACCCTGCGCAAAGCATTTTTCAGACTTCCAGAGTCTGTGTCCTGGAAAGTGGGGAAAAAAAATTGTGCAAGTGCAAGATAGCTGGTGCAGGTCCCCTGATGATCAGGAAGGATGTTGAACAGGAAAAGTGATGTTCTTATCTCATACATTTACTCTACAGGAATCACTCATGGTTACAGTGCAGGCTGCTCTCTGGTGTGTTTGTCTTGTGAGATTGTACAGGAAATGCAAGCTCAGCAACCCTCTATAGATAGAAGAAAATAGATAAATAGGTAAACTGTCAAACAATTCAAATCACAGAAGTTGCAGGTTGTAATCTTAAACTCATCCATATTTGAAGACAGAAGCTTTTATTTTCAAATGTGGGTCACACTGCCATCTATTGAAAGCTAATGTCAACCTGCAGTATTACTGGTGCACTGGACCTTCCTTTTATACATTACTGGCTGCTTTAATTTCACATCACAACAGATTTTTTTATTACTATTATTATAGTATTATTTCAGTCCCTTTTATTTGAAATCTGTGGCTACTACAGATGTAATTATAGCAAACATGACTGCTGCCTATTTCCAGAGATGTTTATTCTCTTTGCTGGCCATTGAGCAGTGGTCATTATAAACACAATACAGTAAATGTAATTTCACAAACAAAGGAAATGACATTTCTTAAATAAACCACTTTGGAAACTAAAAAAAGCAACAACAGAAAAAATACATCTTGTTGGAGAATGGGGTAGTAATAGCAGTTTGATGAAGATAATGGTGTTTACTTGTGTCTGTATCAAGCAGGTCAGGTTTTTATATTTGTAGCTGGGATAAAGTCTAAGTGTTGTGTGAAAGAGGGTCTTGTGAATGCAAGGATGACAATGGTTCATGACCATGTACACTACTTTTTGAACAAAAATCAAAATAGAAAACTTTTCGATGATTATTCATAAGCGTATTGTATTGATTTTATATTGTGGAGAGAAAGGTGAAAGAGGGGGTCCTTCAGCGAAAGCAACAATCCCCCTTTATATCTCTCTCCATTGTGCTGAAATATTCAGTTCTTCAGTATATTCAGTCTTAAGCCCTTCTGTGTCCTTCAGTGAGCACTGTAGTGATGAAATTTGTTGAACACAAAAACACAAAGGAGTGAGCCGTTCAGGTCCTCAGCAAAGAAAACAAAAGGAAGGTAAGTTACAATCAAATTGTCTTGTTTAGACCAATCAAGTTCTAAAATGACCAAATTCCATGTGAAATATGTTTAATCACTTTGGTGCTAAAGTAACTAATTAAAACAGTAAAATTAAAACAGTTGTATTCTAAACAGAGACTACTGGTTCAATCAAATCTGATTCATTTAACTAAATTCCATGAATAATAGTAAAGGATATGGTCGACACTGATTCCTTTTGTCAGTCCAGATATGTAGTTTTATGGATGTCTGCTGAAACATACTATAATTTTGTTCTTACTGACCAGAAACAGTCGAGCCAATAATTGGAACTCCAGAGCATAGAAACTGCAGCACTTGTAGTTGTACTTAACAAACACTGCCAGAGGAAAGGTCAAAGGGTCCCTAAAATCGATTGTTTTCTCCCTGCTGGTGGTGGAATGTGCGCTGCAGATTTTAACAGTTTTAACATTTGTGTGTCACGGATTGAAAAAACAAACAGATGGAGATGAGCATGCAGTCTTTGAAACCTCTGAGGTTTTAATCTGTTAATTACTTCACTTGGTTTCCTAAATAATAAGGTGTTCAAAGTTCAAAATTCCCATCGGACTGGAGAAAAACACGGTTGGTTCCAGGCTGCAAATTGTTGTGACCCCCTTTACAACTATCATAGTCCCAAGGGAGTGAGTAATCCCACAAGCTCTCAGTTCAATAATTATAACAACCTTTCTGCTAATTGCTTTAGCACCATGACAATGACTTTCCCACTGTGCTAATTTGCAGTTTCATAAGTAGTAGCCCGTATCCACTAATGTAAATCATCATTGAAATAAGAAAATACACTTACTCTCAATTGCAAATTTTCAAAGATGCAGTTTGTTCAACCAAAGGTGGTACAGGTGAAGGGGCTTAAATATCATTTGGCAATTAAGTCATCGTCTCCAGGCATTTCAATGAGGGGAAGGTGACAGAAAGGAAGCAGTTTCACTCACAGCAGCACACCGTTCACAGTGCTGTTCTACTGCTGGGAATCACCTTGTGACAGAAACTGCTATTAAAAAACGCTTTGCTTTATTGGGAAAGCCCACGCAAGAAGGCAGTTGTCACGATGGTTGTCAGGATGGTTGGTGAGTGGTGGTGTGAAAGTAGCTTTGTATTAACAATATAATATCTTTCCACTGTCAACGTGAACATGTTAGCAATGGTCCGTATGATATCATACTAAATATTCTCATTCAATTTAATGTTTTAAACGGTTGTTAGTTTGAAACGTGGATCACGCTGGGAAACGTAACTACTTGGCGAGGTTTAGGCAACAAAACTCTGCTACTTGGTTAAGTTTTGGGGAAAAAAAGGACATAGTTTGGGTTAAAATTGCTATTTATGTCCACAACTAGAAGGCATTGTTAGGTAGATGACGTAGAATGTGACACAGCTACGTACGGAAGTTACTTACAAGTTAACTTGCATCGTAACGTAAAATTGGGCATGGTAACAAACATTGGGCGTCCCAGTGGCACACTGGTATAGTACATACCAATAAGGCTAGTCCTTTTACGAAGGCAGCCTGGATTTGAATCCGGCACGGAGCCCTTTCCTTTAGTCTTCCCCTCTGTCCCCCCCTTTTGCGATGTATCTCTCACAATCGAATAGAACCAAAAAATGGCAAAAAAAAAATAAAGAATTCAAACATTGATCTTTGGTTTTCCAGTGGACACAATCACTGATATCCCGAGTCAAAGTCCTGTGTCTGTTTGTCCATCAACCCCAACCTCCTCCCTTCACTTTCTCACTTTAGACTACATCGCTGGGCTTCCTCCTTTGCCCTGTCATAAGCATTGCAACCACTAGATGTCGCCACCTAACAACGAAGATGTCTATATATTTCATAAAAAGCTGCACCTCCTGGCTCAGGATTACATGGGTCATATACGAAACATAGTGCTTTATACTTTTGGAGGTATAACAATGAATCGTGAAAGAGAACATCTTGTCCCCGTACATCAACAATAATATCAGCAACAGATTGCATTAAACAAGACAGTTTGCTAGAGAAGTACCAGTGAGTAAATATGGATGAGTATTGTCATTGTCAGCACATTAGGGGGAGAACATTTTCCAAACAATACCTCTGTTAATTATGACTAACAACAAACTTGGAGACACAATCCATCCGGCACATGTGGACAGTGTTTGTTCATTAACCATCTTACCAAATCTTGGGAATGTAGTTTAGCTTTGATCATATTTTCATGTTGAGAAGAACTTGAATCAGCAAATGCTGGTCCACCTGGACTTTATTTTTTTTATAAACTGCAGTGCCTCAGGCTCAACTTGTGTAACTTGTGTTTGCCTTAAGTCTCTTTCAAGCATGAAAGATACAGTGTTACCCACTGAGTTCAGAAAGCCGAGCCATCCATAAGGATCAGACAAACTCTTATTTTGTAGGATAGGGAGGGGAAAAGAATACACAGACAGAATAGGTCTGGGACTGTAGAGACATTAAATAGGTTGTGTCGTATTTCCAATCCCAAAGTAATGTTTGACAATCAGTTGTTTCTATATAGTAAGAAATTGGCCGTCTCACTGTTCATTCATCCCAACTTCTAACAACATCTGTCTTCAACCAGGCTGAAACCAACATGAATAATTAAATTCATTTCTCACAGCCAGTCACAATCGCCCACTTGATCTTTTTTCTCATCAGGATTTTATGACATTTTAGAGAACATACAGTGGTGTATATCGGATTTCCTGCATTTCAGGCCTCTGCAGGTACAAATCAATCACAGGTAGAGTGCACTTTTAAAGGGCTGTAATCTTACATTTCATTGTAAATTCTCAAGGAAAGAGGTATAGGTCAGCAACTTATTTACTTTCTCAGTTTAAAGAGTGTCAATAGCATACTCCAATGTGGTTTCGACCTCAGACCAGCAATGAGACAGCTCTAATCAATGCAACAAATTACCTGCTATTAGCCACTGACCAGTGCTCTGTATCTTTCCCCCCCTTTGGTTTCAGTGCAGTCTTTGATAATGTGCACAGAGGCAAATGCATGCAGGTTTTTTAACATCAAGGTGCTATATCACTGCCTAATGATACAGCATTTAATAGCATCATTACCCGAAACAAATGAGACCAGCACTAATACAGTGAGCTTCTGTCTTGTGCCAGCGATATTGTTAGTGCTAAAAGTTCCATCCATAGAGCCATCAGTCCATTGATCCATTGATCCATCCGTCCATTATCCGGGACCAGGACTCACAGTAGTCAAGATGTTCTTCTGTACTGTAATGTTATCCAGCTCCTCCTGTAGCCCTGAGTCGTTCCTAAACCAAAGAGAAATATAATCTCTCCATGATTTTTGTCTCCTACCAGTTGGACATGCCTGGAAAACCTCCAAAACAAAGGCTCTGAGAACTGCTTTAGCTCTATCCACAATCTCATTCTTTCAGTCCATAGTTGAACCAAAAAATTGCCTTCCAACTCAGCTACCTGCGCACCAAATCGGTCCAGTACAATGACCACACAATTTCTGACCTTGAACAAAACCCTGACGTATTGAACTCCGTCACTTGGTGCACCAACTCACTCCAAGAGGGAGAATCATATTCGTGTTGACTCTCATTAAACTGCCCTAGCATGTGCTTAAAGCCATGGTAATATGAAGCCAACAGAACCACATCATCTGCAAAGAGCAGAGAAGAAATTCTGAGGTCCCCAAACCAAACAATCCTCCCATGGTTGCACATTATCTTGTCCATGAAAATCCCAAACAGAATTGCAAAAATGTACAACCGGATGGACCTTAACACCCACCGCGTTTGACTCCCCACAGAAAATGGAACCGCTCTCTCTCTCTGGTTAGGGCCAGACTTCTATATATATATATATATATATATATATAGCCCACTACCGCATACCCCCCGCAGTGCACCCCACAAGACTTCCTTGGGGACACGATTGTCAGCCTTCTCCAAGTCCTCAAAACACATGTAGACCGGATGAGCAAGCTCTCATGAACCCCCAAAGGATAAAGAGCTAGTCTATTGTTCTGCAACATTTCCCAAAAGCCCAATTACACTCTGATATAAAATAGATGTGGATACATTTTCCCACTGGAGTAATTCCCTGTGTGTTTGTCTATATTTATTGCCTATTTGTCAAAGATAAACATGTTGAAAGGGACTTTTTAATCTGCATTTTGCTTTTTTGCAACATCTAAATATATAAAAGCTTTGATTCTGTTTACATTTTAGAGATAGAGGCATATAAATGCTGCAATCCAAAACAAGTGTCAGCCTCTCTGTATGCTTCCTTTATAAAATAGAATAATGTATACACCTGCCCTTGTCCTCTTTCAAATGTTGGAGGTTTTTGTAATCTGCAGGGATGCAAGAGGCCGTGGGAGACATGGCGAGGATCATATGCAAAAAGCTTTTTGAGGAATGTTAGGGTACCAGCAGGATCTGTGAATGAAAATAACACCTCGCAGACCAACCCCAAGTAGAAACTCCTCCTGATACATATTTGATTAGAAAACTGTTTTTTTCTCTCTACATTTATCATGAGTGCCTGTGGGCAAAACACAAACAAGTCAGTAAGAGACCTGAGGTGACTGCAGGGCTGGCTGAAATAGCAGAGAACTCCTGGAGGAGTCAGAGGTTGTCGTAGAGGAGTTGCACAAATATACGAGGATATACAAAGAGCTTTGTCAGGGCCGAGAGATAGGAGGACGTACGTGAGGATGCAAGTCAGTTCAATGTATGTCAGAGTATGTTGTATTTTTTGCTACAAATGGGAAGAGAATTAGACGATTTTCTGATATATTTTAGGATAAACTATTTATTTTACAGTTTGTTGCAACATGTTATGGGGGAATAATACTTGTAATGATGCAGCCGCTGAAAGGAATAAAGCCTGAAGAGCTATGAGCAAATACCCAGTAGAATAAATAATGGTAGAGTATAAGAGGTTAAGAGCAGTAGCCGGAAAACTATAATTAAATATGCTAAGTTGTTAGTGGGTAAGAGTGGTGAAGAATAGTGGATCAAAGAGGGCTATAAGGAAGTAAGATGGGGAAACTATTACCACGTTACGTGGAGAAAACTGTATGTTTTCATGCAAGTCAAAAGTCTTTGGTAAATATTTGAGGGTGACGAAGAAAGTGAAATGTTGAACCCAATATCTGATAAATTAGAAAAGCTCTGATCCAAGCATTTATTTTTTGCTGGACAAACTCCATGGGTCAATACAGAGCTTGGTCGTTTCAGTGATGAATGACCTTAGCAATGGGATGTTTGAGAGAATATATGATGTAGTGTTAAATGTCAAAGGGAAAATATGCAGTTTTTCTATTTTAAATCCAAGTACGAACGTCACATACCCAGGTTCATACAGGCCAATTGAGTTGGCAGCTGCGGTGTTTAGGATCATGGAGAGGGTGGTAAATGTTTACAAGCTGGAGAAGCAAGGTTGGTTCAGAGAGAGTTCATATAGTTTCATTCCTCTACCAGTAAAACATGCAGGATAATGCAAAAGCAAAATGAAGACAGATGTAAGAATGTAAACATAATATGTGACGACTATTAACTCAAACCATAAGCCTGTTACTAAAAAAAAGTATTCAGATGCCTTACTTAGATAAGCAGGTCCTGCGTTCAATACTTACCCCAGTAAAAGTACAAAAGTATCAGCATCAAAATGTACTTAAAGTGTAAATAAAGTAAAAGTACTTGTTATGCAGAATGGACCCGCTCAGATTGTAATATATATTTCAAGTATGTTATTGGATTATTATTTATGATGGATTTATGAAAGCAACATGTTGCTGTTGTCAAGGTAGTGCTAATGTAACCACTTAGTTTACTATTATGTGGTTTAATTCATAAACATGTGTAATCATTTGATATTGATCATATTTTTTATGTTAAATCTTGACCTGAAAAGTAACTAGAAACTAAAGCTGACAGCTAAATGAAGTGGAGTATAAATATAAAGTTACATAAAATGAAAATACTGAAGTAAAGTTGATTTACCTCAAAATTTTACTTAAGTTCAGTACTTGAGTAATTGAATAATACATACCTGAAATATGATACAAGAACATTTATAAGGCATCAGTATGTAGAACATTAGCCTCAGGTTCAGCCAGAAAAAAAACAAAAGTAAAGAAGAGGAGTGAGCATGGTGCATGAGTAAATGATGTGAAGATGTTAGGGTGGAGTGAGATGGAGAAAGGTCACACAACTTGCTGACCCTGAACCATAACCAAGTGCTTACCCATCTCTGAAATGGATCTATCAGTACTCTAGAGGATAAGCAAGGAAGATTTGGGAAAGCTAAATGATGATGAGGTTATGAAAAGCCTACAGGAGAAGTGAGTATTGCACCTACAGATTTTCACATATAGATTTGTAGACAAGCGATTGTTCAGGTCTGATGCCAGGGGGGTTTTCACCAGAGAACTAAGAGTAAGACAAGTAACACCACAACAGGTATTTTCTGAAGTTGATGCCCTGACAGCACAGCTTGGGGGATGATCTTTGGTCAAGCCTGAAATCGTTTTAAGGCTTTTAGTGGCACTGAATTGAGTGGGTACAGGGAGTGCTTTTGTATTTTGAGAGATTGAAGCACAAGTAGGCGTGGGAAGCTATTGTGGATGTAGCAGGTAAAGAATAGAGAGAGAGATGAGGTGGATTCTAAAGCTGAGAGATCTGAAAGCAATAAATAGTATGGGGGAAAAAAACAAGGACAAGGCAATGGCAGGGGGACCGGGGAAAGGAGAGTATGGTGTGCCATTATTTCAGCATGGAGCGTGTTTAGTAGGTAAGTGACGAGGCATTAACGACACTTACGAGTGTGACACTCTTTTATAGACTACATGGACTTAAGCTTGGGGATTTGGTCCCATTCAGCCACATGAGCATTGGGGAGGTCAAGCACTGATGCTGGGCAATGTACAGTGTGTGTTCCAACTCAGGGCTGTACAGGCTCATATTCTAACTAATTTTATTTTTCATGTTAGATTTATTCAGTTTAATGTTCAGTATTTGTTCTGAAATGAACTTCCAAACATACCAAACATGAACTTCCATGGCCTCTGCCATCGTCAGAAAATATGTCACAACTTGGACCTCTCCGAAGATGTGTTCTTGTGAACACTGTCAACATAAGTTCATTTGAAGCAGCATAACTCTAACTGGCAGGGGGAGGCTGAAAAGTCCCACAATGCAAGTTTATATTCCTGACATAATGGTGTAAATGCTGTTAAAGCTTTCTTCACATTACCACACATTTAACCATTCATTTATTTTGGACCTTTCCATATACTGCTGTTTTCTTGGAATATCCCAATATATTAGTTGTAACGTTGCTATCAATTTTTCAGTAAATATGTGCTGTTTGGTTTTCATGATGTCTGCTGTCCAGAACAAAAACAATATCATATTTTAAATATATATTAGCAACATTTTACATTCACAAAAGTAATTTCTATTATTTAAAAAAACTCTATTTGTTTACGTATTTATTATTATTTCTTCAATTAAATGCAAAAAATAAATTCAAATCATCAGCATTCCAGAAATCCTGAACTATTATCCTTAAACTATTTAATTGTAGTTTACACTTACAGTACTGTATTTTCTACACAGGTCTATTCCCCCTGATTTTGATGATGCAAACGACGTGTAGTATTCATTATAATCTGTGGGAGGCGGTATTGCATCACTGAGGGTGTCTTCGTGTGGCTATTGCAAAACTACACGAAGAAGAACGTTAAGTGGGAAAATTGTGCCCTAATAATTACCTTACAGGCAGCACTTCCTGAGGTTTCCGAGCAAGAAATATCAGTTATTTTGCCAAAATAAACAGACTTATATCTTAGCTAAAGCACTGGGTTTGACACTGACTCATATATAATTGGGGGACCATACCGAGGACACTCTTTGACACAAGGCCAGTAGAGATGCTTCCCTGAGAGGATTTACTGAGGGCATAATTAACCCGTTTTTCCTCACATTTTTTTTTTTTACTTTTGAGTCATGTTCATGTTATTGGACTTGCCTGAGTAGAAACGTGGACGGTTTGCTTAAGCTACACTCTCTGCCCAATGTTTAATTTAACTTTCACAGTTTGACGGTTACTTGGCGTTACTGAATACAAATAACGAAGTTAAAATATATATCCTAAAATGACGGATCAGTCCTCTCTATTACTACGTAAACAATTAGCAGGTAAGTTGGCTAACTGTTGCTACTAGAGCTTATTTTAATGTATTAAGTTATCACATAAGAGTAAACGCTGCGGTTAATTTGGCCGCTGTTTTATTTGGTTAGCTTACTTTTTTACGTACAGGTACGGCCTGTGAAAACAAAGTTGAAATGCACGTGTACGGATAGCAGACAGCTGTTAAAAGGGGATATGACTAAAGCTAGCTGTTGCTCAATAACCACTGAAGGCATTTCAAAATCACCTCATAGGCCATTGCATGCGCTGGGATATTCAGCTACCAGCTAAGCATTGCCAGGACCTTTCATCAATTTAGGTGCCATGAGGGTCATTAAGTAGTGCTATCAATGGACATCCACTAGTTTGTCTTACTTACTCGCCGCGTTAATATATTTTCTTTGACAAAAACATTATTGTAGCAGTGTTTTTTCAAGGTACATCACATCACGTGTAACTTTAATTTCCAGAGCTCAACAAGAACCCAGTGGAAGGCTTTTCTGCCGGTCTTGTAGATGATGAGGACATCTATCAGTGGGAAGTGGTCGTCATTGGACCTCAAGATACATTATTGTGAGTACAATCATTCACCAGTGGACATACATTCACTTGTGTACATATTATAATAACAGATTGATAAGCAGCAGCATGTATTTTTTTCTTTTGGGGTGAACTGTCTCTTTAACACTATCCTCTTTGTCATTTATAGTGAGGGAGGTTTCTTCAAAGCTACCTTGACCTTCCCCCGTGACTATCCTTTAAGGCCTCCCAAGATGAAGTTCGTCACAGAAATCTGGCATCCAAATGGTAAGAACTGACCTATCAGGCCACTGTATCTGTAATTAATCTGAATCAAAGAAGTATTTGAAATCAATATTTTCTTGGTGTGAGTTGCTGACAAGTGCTGGAGATATCAGCCATAGAAATGTCTGCCTCCTCTCGTATACACCAAAAGGAGGTGGCACTTGGCTTGTGCTGTTCAAAGCGCCAAAAACAAAACAAAAAACATTTTCTTAACAAGGTTGAAGGGGGCTTTTCAAAGCTACTTCAACCTTTCCCCGTGACTATCCTTTGAGGCCTCCCGACATGAAGTTCATCACAGAAATCTGGCATCTGAATGGTAAGAACTGACTTATCAGGTCGCTGTACCTCTGATAAATTGGTATCAAAGAAGTAAATCAATATATTTTTGAGCGGGAGTTACTGACGTGTTAACTGTCAACAGTAGGTGTGAAAAAAAATATTCGGGAAGCCTATGTAGATACTGCTGTTAAGTGCTAAAAATGGCTATAATAATGCCTTGTATGTTTTTATTGCCTTGCAAAAACTTTTTAAACATTATTTTAAAATGTACAAGATCGTATTAAGTTAAATAGTACCTCAAATGTGTGAATCAATGCTTTAACTCTTTACACGATTTTCTGCTATAGTAATACTTGCTACACTAGTACTACACTAGTTGCTGTGAGTATATTAGCGTACAGCTGTAGTTGTATGGTAACGGTCTTACTGTATACGGTTTGGCTTTTGCTCAGTGCAGAGCTGCAGTATGGAATCTGATCTTTTATTTTAGTACGAACGTGTCAGTAATATCAGTTTGTATTCTTTTTTTTCACCAGTGGCAAAAAACGGTGAAGTCTGCATCTCCATCCTGCATGAACCTGGCGAGGACAAATATGGCTACGAGAAGCCGGAGGAGCGCTGGCTGCCAATCCATACAGTGGAGACAATCATGATCAGTGTTATCTCCATGTTGGCTGACCCCAATGGAGACTCTCCTGCAAACGTAGATGCAGCTGTAAGTGTCCTCTGTTTCACATAAGAACACTCAGTCTTGGCTAAATGTGTGATTAAGCCAAGATTAAAAAATGTGCAGTGACTTATGTTCCAACTTGATATGGTGTTCACATGAATGTTCCTGCTCAATAACAACCTTCATGAAAAATTGCAGTATTTTTTTCTGTAATCCTGCCGACAAACAAAGACAAACTGAGCCGAAAACACATAGAACATTTTTTTTTCCTAATCTCTGTGTATCTAGGTCAACATATTAGGAAGTGTTCAGTTTCAAAAAGTAAAACAAAAACAAGTTAAATGACTGTCAAGGCGCCACAGTTTAGCCTAAATGGAAATCTACACAAGTGGGCTGAGGGACGTCTTCTTTGGGTTAGAAAGGCTTACCTGTTTGGGTTGCTTGGAGCCAGAAAAGGTCACTCGTTTGACCTTTATCAGCCAGCTGTATTGGGTCAATTCATAAGAAAAAAAAAAGGGATTTCAATGAAGACACTGACAGTTTTTGTTACATTTTATCCTGCAGAAAGAGTGGCGGGAGGATCCTAAAGGTGTTTTTAAGAAGAAAGTGGCACGCTGTGTGCGGAGGAGTCAAGAGATGGCTTTTGACTGAGGCCTCACTCCAGCCATCAACACAGTAAGTGCAACAAGGATTCATCACAGTGTAATCACAGCTAGTTACTGTTCCTGCTCATCTAAGTGATGCCATTATAGTACTGTGGTTTGTTTGTTTTGTTTCAGATTCAAACTGCAGAGGGGATTTGACAACTGCTTTCACTGTCAACATCAATCCGTCACTCAAACAAAAAGACTTGCAGGAAAAACATAAATCCATATTTCTCTACTTTTTTGTGTGTTGCAGTTTGAGGTTTGATATTTATGAGTTTTGCTGAGCAGAAGTAGCATTCATGCTGCCCAGAGTTTCATTTTAATTCCATATTCCACCATCAGTTGAACAAGACAATATTTCTGGTCAAGCATCAACAATTCACTCATATGAACTACACAGCGTCATACGTTTTCTGTTTTGTACATACTCATCAGATTTTAGGAGATCCCCTGTGTTAAATGCACCCTTTTTGTTAGTTTACTTTATATTTACCTATTTATTTAGAGTGAGGCTGTTTTAAGATGCATATCGTCTGTTATGGAGGTTTTTGTTTATTTTCAACCTGCCGCACTGAGCCATCAAGTCTACAGTTATTTTGCAGTCGTTAAAGAGATGGAAATACAGACACTGGCTCTCATGTCCCTGCACACCCTTAGTGTTCTACAGAGGAAGTGCCCCTTCTCTCCCTGAGGGGCCGGTCTTATCACCCAGCACTGCCTTAACTATGACTGCCAGCAAAGAGTACTTATCTTCAATAAGGAGGACTGCATCCGAACGCTTGTTATGAATCCAGATAGACTATTGTGGACAT
>CAFUXE010000823.1:468975-510960 GCA_903364295.1 Serranus cabrilla | reverse complement strand
ATGTTTTTGAAAACTGAAAGCCATGCATTCAACTGAAAGACAGTTAGTGTGTCGATATTGTGAGGTAGCGCTTCAAATAGGCCTTTTTTAAGTAATACATTTTGTGACGTCACAAAGAAAAGCAGAGGCGTAAATAATGCAATGAATAGCTGTTTCACGGTCCTGCTAATATGCATATCACCTCACTCTCTGTTTACAATTGAAAAGAATAGAGCCATTGTTAGTTATTGGTGACCTTTGCTTTTCCTATGACAAGTCAAAAGGTCTGCTGCGGTAAAGTCCTACAACAGCCATTAAATAACCTGTGACTTAATTTTAAAAATAGGGATTTTTAATGAAAAAAAATCCTTATTGTGGACATGCATCTTTCTCTTCATCTTAAATTGTCAGATGTGTTGTTTATGACCTTTATGACTCACTGTACATGTGCCTCGTTTTTGGTGTAATGTGCAATAAGAACAAAACACGGCAACACATATTTCCAATCTCCATGATTGCAATGATTTATTGAATTAAGCACCAGCTCAACATGGTCAACATCCAGACAAGTGAAGACATATCCTTAAACTCAAAGAGTATAAAATCATCTTAGCAACACAGAAGCAGACCCCACCCTAACCCAAAAGAAAAAATCCATCCATCCTGCAGGTGTAGTATAGAAACCGAGTCCTGAGTCGTTCACTGTCCGGGAGCTGACAGACTTTTGTTCATGAACTGCTTTTTGACAAAGCACACCCACCACTGGGGAAAAAAACAGAACAAAAAACTTGTGTCAAAGAGCGAAGCTTCTGATTGAAAAGGTAACTGTGCACTACACAATCCATTGGTCACAGAACAGCAGGGAAAGGATTGTATCCTGTATATTTCTACTGATACAGGAGATGTCCTGTGTATCAAATCTTTATTTTTTTTAGATAAACTTCTATGGAAGCTTTTTGAATCCAGCTTTGAACTTGTGTTTTGACATCACCTCCCTAAAAAAATCCTAAAATAAAATCTTAAATTTGATTAAAGATGTCAGATTCAATGTTATTAATGTTGCCATTTTTGTTGGTGCTGCTTGACTGCCCCTTTAACAAACAGACGAGCAAACAGCTTATTAACCACAGTGAAAATTATGTTTTTGAAACAAAAAAAATTGTTAGATAAACACCATGTTGTGAATTTTGAAAGTTCTGATTGTCAGACTTTTCTTTGGAGTGAAACGCTGAAATGTAACACTGAATATTTTTTTAGCCTGATCTTTATCTGAAACTGCGCATAAATACCAGGGTTTAAACAGAAACTACTGGATACAGCCCTACTATGTGCACGTATAGCTGCAGTGTCACATTGGACTCACCTTGCTGGGTTTGTCTGTCTGGGGATCAAACACGCGATCACATAGCCTCAGGCCAGTCTCTTGACGGATCTGCTGGAGGTATGCCCTCATAGTTTCTGGAAAAGGTTGCACAGCTAGTATTATAATCGGCCAAAAGCACCACCGACTCCTGTTTAACAGATACTATTACTATGGAGAAAAGCCACACCATAGCACAACAGCAGTAATAACTCATTCATTACTGCTGCATCAAAGCCTGAAAGACCTAAGGCACTAAATCCATAGCTGATGACTCCTCTTTACATGAAAAATGAGCTAGTGTTAATATTCAGGAGTGAAGGGAAAACACACAATTGCAAATCCAGCATAGATGTGTTGATTCAGTAAAATACAAGAACAAGGTTGAGGGACTACACTCAAGCATTAAACAGCACTTTCAACCTCAGATCCCTAAATCTGAAGGGTCTCTGGTCAGCACTGCTATTTTTGGCTTGATATGACTTGAGGCTGGGAATTAAAATGGAATATGAGAAGGGTACAAGGACACTGGCTCTAACTCAGAGAACAGGCATGTAAAACAGAGATGATGGTGCTGGTTCTTACCTTCCTCTTGCTTGTTTGCAGGTTTAACATACATAGCATTGAGAGGGAAGCCAGGTTCTCCAGGAATGGGGAAGTTAGTGATGCCAAGAGTATACATCTCCTTCTCTCCCTGTGACCTGGAGCTGCACTGTAAAGGAAAGCCACACATACCAAATGCTAAAGTTAAATCTAACACTAATTTGAATAGGCATTCAAGCAGCTAGTTCCTCTTTAATGGACTTTGCTTGAGCACCCTGACTTTATCAAAAGCCTATTCATTGTTCCTACCTATCTTAAGATTAGCATGAAACCAGTATAAAGTGCAGACATACAACACTGTAAACAGTACATAAACAAATAAGCAACTTACCTTCTGTAGCCTCTTTAGGCACTCAGAAATGTACAGTGTGACATAGATCAGTGTCCTGTCTGCCTCATTCTGAAAAAACAAAACACGGACATATCAATAGCTGGAATACCTGGAAATAGACTGAAAGAAATTGTAACTACAAAAATGCAAATGTTTTGCAATTAGTACAGTTCCAGGAAGACACTGCAAAAGGTTACATAGTTTAAATCCTGAGCAAATACGCATTGCTGAGGAGAATGAGAAAGCAAGTTTGGGCATGTGGAAGAACAAAATGCTCAGCTGCTTTAGGACAGAGGGAGATGGGGAAGAGAAAACACATGCAGGAACAAGCACACTAGTGAGGAATGGAAGTGCCCCTAAGTGAAATATCTTATCTGTCCAAAAGGAAAAGTGACACTTCTTTGTTTGTTTTATCAGATTTTGCTTTGTCAAATATATACAGCCAGCCCATTTTCTGTAGTTAAATGCACACGCATACAAGTTAAGTTAATCTCTTACCTTGATTTCATAGTTCTTAAAGAAAACATTAGCCTTGAAGTAGTAGATAGCCTCATCAATGATGTCTGAGTCAATGCCTAAATTGAAAAGAAAAGGTATTGAAAAAGACAGACTCTCACATGATACATTTGAGAATTTACAGTGCTACACCATATTTTTCAACGCAGAGTAATTTCCTGCTTTGGTCACCACATAGCTGCGTGTGTTATATGGTTACGGCTTTTTTAGGCTGCTGAGAAAAACCACTGCAGGGTAAGCAACCTTACATTATAATTTCCCGTTTATAATAACCTGAAAAGGAGCTCATGCTCTCGCTCGTTATTTTGCTATTTTGAAATGTATGACTCCACTATGACTACCGAATCCAATGTTATGCAAGTGTTATTTATAAAACACAAAACACATTTAATGAAGAAGTTAGACTAGAGGATGCACTTCTCGGGCCATATATGGAAGTGAAGCTAATGCCTGAATCAGGAACTTACGTGTCATAACAACGTAATAAAAAAAACTTTGTGAAAAGCCATTAAAACTCAACATAGAGTTTGTGTTTTTGTGTTCAAATAGAATTAGCTTCACTTTGTAATATTTAAACCGACCGTGCAGCCTTACCATCTCCTCTGGCTGGTCCCTTGAACTGGGTTTTGAGGGGAAGCAAAGCCATATTCCCAACCAGCCTGGTTTCAGGGATCATCAGACTTGAGTGATACGCCTTGAAAAAGAGAGAAAAGTTGCTGTCACCTATATTTACCAGGTACATTGCTAGTAGATAGCATCAGTGAAAACCCTGCTAGCGTCCCCACCGCTGTAATGGCTGCGCTACCACAACAGCAAACAATTAAATTTAAGGATACTAAACTACAAGCAATTTGCTGACACTTTACAGAAAGTAATGCTTTATTTCCGACATGCAAAACATCTCTTAACATTGCGAGCAAATGCTAACATAGCTAGCCAACTACGCTAAGGAGAACCGTCATCACAGCTAACATTAACTCGGAGGCCCTTGTGTCAACCAGTCGAGTTTATATGCATTTTCTTGCTCTAAACCGCACAAAAGAAACGTAGGCTCGTCAATAATCGTGCTAAGTCTACTCACCGGCATGTTGAGTGATAAATATCAATCCAACTGCTCAGCAAGAGAAAAATTGTAGCCGGACCAGCTTCCGCCTGTCCCACCCTTCAGCTTTACAGGAAGTGGCCACGTGTTATGTAGCGTACCGTCCACATGGGGGCGCTACCACGCCGGTTTTCTTCACATAAGAAGTCAAGTTCTACATTTTGTGAAATGTTTTATTAAAAAATATAGCATTAATATATATATAAGTATACAATAACTCTTAAAATTAAACAGACACGAAATAAACATACATGTATGGGATGAAATAACACATTTCTTGAGTCATCAAAACACAAACATAAGAATAAAGCCTTCTGAAAATACTGTACATGACACAAGATATTCATGATTTCCAGTCGCCTTTCCCCCCCCCACACATGTCCCTTTCTCAATGTCCTTGCAGTCATGCAATCTCCATCTGGATTTGATATCCTAATTCTCCATCAGCTGTTTTTAACTCCAGTCTCTTTTTTGCAGAATTCCTGGAGTCATGCGTCTCCTCAGCTGTCCACTTTGTCTTGAAAAGCCTCATCATAATTTAGGTTACCAGGCTCCTCCTCAACCTCCTGTAGACAAGAAAAGGATGAGAATAAAAATCAAAGGAAGGCTTTATAACCTTATAATAATGGCCAAATGTACCGTTATTACTTTACACCATATTGTTTAACTATAGATTCATGTGTTTTTTTAGTCTCTTTACCTTGGGCTCCTTGAACTCCAGGTCCTCTCCATACTGTATAGAGAAGTCAATATTCTGCAGTACTATGTTGATACCTTCCTCATCTGTGCGGTCAAAAGGCAGGAATCTCACCATGCTGTAGTCATCAATCTGGACACACAAGAGAGCGAAAAAGTCTCAATAAAACATTCTGAATTCATAATACAAAGTTAAATTCACTGTCAAATTCAGGGTTTCACTTACTAAGCCACAGATGGCTTGAGTCAGATTCTTGAACTTTGTGCTTCTAATGGTGTCCGAGTTATCTTCCATCATCGAATACATGTCTGGATCCAAGTACCTAGTGACACAAAAAGCAAAACTTGTAGCTAAACATTTAATTTGTAAGCTTTTCAATAATTCATTTACTACTTTCTTCTTTTACTAGGTTTTTGTTTTTAAGGTCTCCGTACCAACATTAGGTGAATCATTACAGTCTCATGTGAACTGAAGACATATAACAGTGTACTATATTAATGTGAAACTTACTTTTCAATCTCCTTCTTGGCCTTGGGGCTGAGCAGGTCCATTTTTGTCATGATGTTTACTTGAGGAATCTCTAATGACACCATGGCACTTAGGGCAGCCATGACTCCGGAGATGAACTGCAGTTAGTGAAGAGGGGAGATGTGAGGCTTTGTGTTTTCTTTACAGGCAAAGAGGAATCAAATAAATAAATTAAGATATTGGAAAGATTGTCCATCACCTTGAAAGACTCAACCATGAATTGGGAGTCAACCAAAAAGACTCCACACACCCGAAACTCCCACTGCTGGAGCTGCTCCACCAGCTGCCTCATTACAGGTAGGTGGGTATAAAGTTCAATCTGACCTGCAAAAACATTATAATCTAAAAAACTACATAATCGCAACACTTAATTGTTCCTTAAGTAATAATATTCTTGTGCACAAGATAGCACATCATCACATCAACAGGGCCATAACCGACACAAACAAGGTGCCACCACCTTGCAATGGCCTCTGTTGTGATTACCTGGGCAGTCAAACAGTATGTAGTCATCCTCTGTATGACCCAGGCTTTCCGATAGCCAGTCAAAGTTGTTGGCAAAGTACTCCATGCAAAAGACCAGGCCTCCGTTAGGGCCAAATCTGAGAGAAGTGTCCTCCATTACATCATCCACCTGGATGAGCTCACGGATATCTGCAACACAGAAACAATAAGGTTGTTGTGTGAAAACCTTTCAAATAGATCTGGAAAAAATATCTTGTTAAGTTAGAAAATAACAGCAGATTTATTTTTGTGCTTGAAATTTCTGTGAAAACTTTTCTCAGACGTCTGATATAATTATGTCATTAATTCAGAAACGGCTTTTTTTTCTCTCTGAGGAATGCATGTGTGTATTAAACACTATCTTAACCCAATATACGCATGTAATAACAACGCTTGATTATTTAATTAATCAACCCTCATGTTCTGGGTTATATGCGGCTAAGATTTACTTTTTGTAAGTTAATGTCACAACTTTGTGAACTGCAAAACCTTGTTATATTCACCTGCCATGACAGGGTAGTCAAAGTGCTCAGCTGCTGGGTCCAGGTTCACCACCTGAGCTGAGCGGCTAAGGGACCCGAGATGCTGGACCATGGTGGAGCAGTAAGTACTCTGAAATGGAAAATAAAAATCCAACGATTAACAAATACGAGGGAAATTTCACTTAAACGTGGTCTATATGGTTTACAAGACGACCCCATGCCTTAGTTAGCATAGCGCTTTAGCCTAATAGCAATAACATGCCATTTTAGCACGTGTAACTTAATGACTGATAACTTACCTTACCGCTACCCGCCGGGCCAATCACTAGTTGTGCATAACGAGGCATTCTGCCTCAATGAAAAGCTGCTATGGTAAAGTCAAAATCCCTTTATTCGCTTACTGTAAATAGTTTAGTTTATGTACTAATGCTGTTGTCCTTCTTCTTGTTTTCAGAGACACTCACACCCGTTATAAGACCCACTACTGCCTCCCACCGACCAGAGCGTGAAATACATTTGAGCGCACACGATAGACGGACACAATATACCAATATAAGAACAACCAACCATCCTCTACCTGTGGAGGGCGGTAGGTGTTTCGAGAAACGTTAATGATTAATAACGACAGAAGAAGAAATAAAGCAAAGGAAGCAACAAACCGAAACAACATAATTTACTTGCTCCACAGTCCACACAGTCTTTGTTGAAAACAGATGCAAACGCAATTCACGATAAGGCAACGGCGGCCCTGCTACCTGCTGTGTCCTGGTCATCTGACTGAGTCTCTCACCCTCGCACTGATATGAAGAAATGTCTCCAGGCTCAAGACAGTGAATGGAGTTGACAAGTCAAGCCTTTAGGGTAAGCTGGACTTCTTATTGGTAGGTGAAGTCATTCGTCTTGCCCCGTCTTGCTCTGCAATTTACTGCAATGAAGTTGGTAGGTTACGTAGAGTGCCGTTATTTGCTCGATTGTGCTCTTGAGTCATACGATGACAATCAGTGGTCAAAAACCTTCATGGTTAACCAGGCAACAGGATAACGTTAGTTATGATTATGATTTAGCAACGAGCCAGTACGTTAATAGCCAGGTTGAGCTCGGATTTAGAAGACCATCCATTTGTCTTTTACCCGTGTGTGGCTAATAATTATAGCTCGTGCAACGGTGGGTGTGCTCGAAAAAGCGAGACAACACAACGCTTGCTAGCAACATATCTAATATTCATATAATAATTTCAACACAATATTAGTGCGTCAAGATGACCCTATGCTAATCTTAGCTAGCAGTACAGTAAGTCAGCGTTAGCTTATGGCAAACCCTGCTAACGTAACAGAGTGTCAGCAAAGTTAACAACAGCTCCTTCTTAGATACCTTATGGTACATAAGATTGGATGATTAGTACTGTTGGAAAGGTGATTTACATGAACAGTCCAACAATGTTAGCCACTTAGTTAGACATGCTAAAGATAAGAAGGCTCACTTATGTAGCTTGTAAACTAATGTTAAAAGAAAGTCTGTAAAAATTCCCAGTTTGCAGTTTAATGAAAATGAAACTCGTTTTCATAGCCTAAATCTGCTGACACATTTTGAAAAGTTTGATAGGACAGAACTGTTCTTCGTTGGCTCTCGTTAAGGACAGGTCCAGTTATATCAAACTTAGAAACTAAAACTTTCTGATTGTATTTAACAGTGGAATCGGTTATCACTCTGGGTTCTTGCATCTTTAAAATGCATGCACAAACATTTAGAGAATGTATAGACTATGTACAAAGCAATAAATACTTATACACAATTAATATTACTATTAACAATAATACAAAAATAGATGTAATAATTTAAAATATTACTTCTGTGCAATAATGTCGTTAACTCTTTATTCTTGGATAGACAAGAATCAGACACAGAACACTGTCCAGTGAAATGTTAACTTCTTTTTCTTGCCTCTTTGTTTTTCTAGTGTTGCAGGCTATGAGTGTGGGTGATGGAGGAAAGTCAATGTGGGGACTTGGACTACCTGATCCAAGATGAGGACACCCTCATTGAAGGTGTTAGCAACCAGGTCTTATTCGTTGTGGTGCTCAGCATCACCTTCCTTGCAGGCCTCCTCACTCTGCTCTGCAGGTAAATAAACACCAAAGTTTTACTCGTAGCCCAGTCTCTTGTGGGAGAAATTGTCTCTGCAGTTACGCTGACCGTATGCACAGATTGGCACAAAATGAATTTGACTACTATATCATAAATCCTTCTATTCAAATCAAGCAGCCTGTACTGCAAGCTTAGTTTTGCATCTCATTTGTGTTATTTCTTCTGTTCATGGATATGTGTGTGACAGTGTGGTACATCAGATTTAGTCATACAACGAAGCAGAGTTTTGCTTTTTAACATAACAAAATGACAAATTGCATTAGCTTTCCATATAATTTGCTTAATGAAAATCATATCATCAGTTTGAATAGCTTTGTGTGCTGTTAAAGTCATTAACTTATATATTATGATACCTACCTTCTGACCTTCTTGCAGACAAGAGCAGCAGAATATTCATCCTGAGAATCAGGAGCATGTTCGAGCCGTCCGACAACAGCTACAATCAGAGCAGGTACACAGGCAAATGCAAGTGGGGTTGACAAATATAGCTTACACACAACAAAAACATATATTCAATTTTTTTTAAATGAACCAAAACCAAAATCTTACTTAATTATTATATGTTTGAAGTGAGAAAATAAGGTCATACCCCATATGGTATTGCAGGATTGATGTTGACATTCATTTCAAAATTACATTTTAAACTTTTATTGGTGTTTCTAAAAATTTTTGTGTTTGATTTCTTTCTGTCAGGATGAAAATCCTCAGGCGGAGGCCAGGCAGCAATATTACACAGACATGTCCTGCCCCGTGTGTTTACAGCAGGCTGTTCTGCCTGTGGAAACCAATTGTGGACACCTTTTCTGTGGTAAGACTGCTCTAACATTCTGTTTATGTACAACAAGCAAAACCAACATTTTACACCACAAAACTGTGAAGCTGTGAAAACTGTTGTCCTACCAAAGGCCTGTTGGTATTGGTATAAATGCTGTCCAATATATGTTGTTATGAAATATTTTTTTTACGCAATATATAATGCAGAAATTGCTGCTTGGCGTTATTTGGAAATTGTGTTAGCTCCTTTTTTTTTTTTTAAATAGTCAGCAATTTACTTTATTCCTATTTATTCTTTATTTTCTTATGTTAGATATCATTTATTAAAGTTTAACATTTGAGATCAAGAGCACAATCCACAATCTATTTTCATTCCAGCTCAAAAAATTACTTTATCAGCTATATATCAGTTTTGCTTTGCTGTATTCTATTAACATAACCCATAACATGGCTTAGCTTTAGACAAAATGCAGGAGTCAGAATAATGGAAGCATTATTGAGGAGTGTATGTCATCATTGTACTCATGGTGTTCATGTAGTAAAGTTCTGTCTTTTCCTCCTATAGGCTCCTGCATTATAGCCTACTGGAGGTATGGCACATGGCTGGGTGCTATCAACTGCCCCATCTGCAGGCAAATGGTGAGACTTACGTACTAAATATCGGATGATTAATGGTTAACCTGAACTTTTATATTACAATTTTTAGATACCAGACCTACAGAAAGATGCTTGTATAGCTTGCTTCTAAGTTTTACAAATGTATACTCAAGTTTCTCTAAGTCTGAAATGCCTTTTTATTTTTAGTGTCATTGTTTTCTGTTATTTTTTTGTGGTACCCAGTCTTGTTTTCTCTCCTATTTGGCATCAGTCTGTTGTCATGTAATGTCTTTTTTCCCCCCTTGTCCAGGTAACATTGCTCTTCCCACTGTTTCATGAGCACGCTGATCCTCAGAGGGTCCAGGATGGCGAGGCAGAGCCTCAGCTGATATTAACAGACATTAACGATTACAACCGCAGGTTCTCAGGCCAGCCCAGATCTGTGAGTATACCACAGCCAGATACATATAAAGCTAAATTCTGTGTATACATATTGGATTAGCAACAGTTTTTGAAATAGAAACAAGTTGTAGATGCTACCAGAAACATTTTTAATAGCCTGTTATGGATGTTATTAAAATATGTCAAGCGGTATCAGTTACTATCGGATAATTTTCCTATTAATTGGCCTTCGGGCTGTATAATATGTGACTCTGCTGGGAAAAGATACAAGTATGCAAACTAGGCACTAACTTTGTGCAGTGCATTATAATCATTGAAATATATATTTGCAGAGATCATCTGTACAAAAATAAATTGAACCAACACAGTATTTATTTATTTCCCCTTGAGTGCACATAAAAAATTATGATAAAAAATATTGATTAAGTGAAAATTAAAAAATGTTGTGATGTCTCATCAAAATAACAGACAGCTGTTTGCTATTTCCCTGGAATGCACCCAATAAAAACATGATTTAGGAAAATAAATCAAAACTAAGAAATCTCTCTTTTTCTTCTCAGTTTATGGACCGGCTGCGAGATGTTCCCACCCTGCTCCGTCATGCCTTTAGGGAGATGTTCTCTGTGGGCGGCCTCTTCTGGATGTTCAGGATTCGGATTCTCCTCTGCCTGGTGGGAGCACTCACCTACTTGGCCTCGCCGCTAGACATCCTCCCAGAGGCACTTTTTGGGCTGCTGGGATTCATGGACGATTTCTTTGTGATCCTGCTTCTCTTTGTGTACATCTCTATTATGTACAGAGAGGTGGTTACACAGAGACTGAATGGATAGGTGTTCACTAAAGAGACCGTGGCTTACTCAGATCAGGCCTGGGAAGAGTAAACAGCGGGAGACCGAATAAAAGGACACTTGATCAATAATGCTTGTTCCTTCAAGAGGGGTTTACTTGAAGTCTGGGGTGTTACTTTATCACTGGAGTGAAGGTGGGGTAGCAAAAGAATGAACTCTGAATGTTGACTCTGTACATAGAATTCACCATTACTGGTTCATTGTTTGAGTTATGGCCTGAGGATGGCTGTGTGGGGATGCAGTAAGCCCGGGAAATCGTTTTTGTCCATTCAAGCACTTGAGGCGCGCCCCTAACTGAATAACTACTACCAGCCAATTGTATTACAGTTTTGCAAAAAGCAGTTATTTGGTTATAGTGCATATCATTAAAATGGAGACAATTGTATAACATAACCTGATCTTGAATGTACAATATTAATGGCAGCGTCTTGATTATATGCATTTAAAATTGGCTGTTTGCATCCAGATTGTCGACAATGTGTGTTATTACGAACATTTTACTGTTTGTATGTACTTTTTGGTCAATTAAACTTAAGATGGAATTATTTCAATAACCTGTGACTATGCATATTCTGAAGAAAAAAAAAAAACACTTGGAAAGACAAAGGTTTTCAAGCTTGTGTATAAATCACTAAATTATTTTACTTCCAACTGTTTATATTCTTTGATCCAATCTGATGAAATCTGAACCTTGTTGCATACATTCATATTAACAGAGGTTGCAAAGAACAACCTGATCGTTGCATTTTAACTTCTCAAATGGCAGATTTTTACAAAAAAAAAAGAAAAAGTATAATTGCAATAAAGACCAGTGTGAAGGATTTAGTGACATCTAGTGGCGGAGTTACACATTGCAACCCACTAAATACTCATTTCCTCACCCCTCCCTTGCCCAGCATGTAGTAGAACCTACGGTGGGCTTTGGGTAACATTAAAAGGTGAAGGCTTCTCTAGAGCCAGTGTTTAGTTTGTGGTTTGGGGTTACCATAAAAAAAATGATGGTGCAACATGGCAGACTTTGGAAGAGGACCCTATGTAGATATGAAAGGTTCTTTTTAGCTAATAAAAAACACTTTATTTCAGGTGATTATATACGAATGAAAAACAAAATTGTTCTCAGTCTTTTTGACTTGTGACCATGTTATTTATTATTTAGAATTATAATTGTATTTGTTTAGAAACCAAAAACTGTTTGGCATGTTGTGGAGGAAATGAACAGAATAGAAGTAGAATATCTCAAATTTATAGAAATGTAAATATATATTGCCTGTTCCTTTTCAGATTTGCTTGGGACCCTAAAGATACTGTGAGTCCTAAGGGGTCCTGACCCTTGGACTGAAAATGGCTGCTCCAGTGTGGTAACTGAAACTATATCCAGGCCATTTGCTTTCTTGGGGCTCTATTTGCTGAGTAAGCACTGGTCCTCATGTTCATGAATAGTAGAAGCAGAAGATGGGGGTTGAGGCTCATGTGGTGGATCAACTGTAAACTTTATTCTGCTTGTTTGACAGCATCAGATCACCAAAAAAAAGCTCCCTCTTGGAATGTCATGTTTTGAGGTGTGGCACATGCTCAGCTGTGTGTCACACCTTTTCACAGTCCATACTGATTAGCGTCTCTTTTAGTTTGTCTCTGGGGTGTTTCAGAAACCTCCACCCTTTTGTTTTTGATAGCCAAGCTGCACCGATGAAAGCAGCAGGTGTTGTAAATGCTTCTGCTGTTCTCCAGCTGAGAACCGGTTAGGTGAAAGTCTTACCTCGGTGGGAAAAACTGTAGCCGCTTTTGTGCAATCTGCATGAGAAACTCTGATGCAAGGATAATTCCTCTCTGCTCGTATAAGCTTACTCCTACACAATTAAATCCTGTTACATACATTCCACTGAAAATGCTCCAAAGTGACTGAGGCTGTGAAACATGGTTGTCTTTGATGGTGTATAGTGAAATGTCAGACAGAATACTTGCCATCACCATTTATTGCTCCAGCCAAATCTGTCCAAGTATGATGACTTGTCTCTGAGCACAGCCCCCCTGGTAGTCCTCTCTTGACTCTCCAGTTATCTTGCTACCCCAGATTGAGAACCACTGTCCCAGATTACTAGTTTACTCAGATTACTCCTAGGATATTTGTGTTATTTGTGCCCAAATAACCTCTGAACCTGTTTGCTATGACTATAATGTCTAACTAATGCCATTTTTTCTGTGCCACAAGCAAGCAGGGTGTTGGATTATTATCAATTGGGGCCCTGAAGGTCCCAAGTTGTCCATATGGCAGTTAAGCTATCAGAAAAATATCTTATTATTATTTGTATAAACCAGTCATGAACGAAATAACTGAAATTGTAACTAAAATGGGCCTACAGTTACTTCAGCATTTTTACCCAAGCTCAGGGCAAAGAAGGAGGCCCCTCTAGCAGGCTCATCCACCCCTGCAACCAAGTGTCCTTTTTTTCTGTCCTTGAAAGTGGCTGTATGCAGTATGTATATATGAGTCTCACCCATTACTAAGCAGGGTGCTCCACACCTTTTAAGTGTCATTTATGTCCCTCGGCAAAATATGTCCTTATGGAGTTTTTTTCAGCAATAGTGGGAGTTTTCCAAACTGGAGACTCCGCCCACCCAGCCCTCCTCTGGCGGACGCCGGTCTGGCGAAGCAGCGAACCCGACTATTGGCCAACGGTTTGTGAGACACCCAGAGAGCGAGAGAGAGCTCGCGAGTACATGAAGCCGACTGTTAACTTCAGGCTCTGTTCATAACAAAAAGTCGGTTTACGTTAAGTAACGATGTCTACATCGGGGACCCTGGATCGAATGGAGCTCTGTGAAAGCCTATTGACATGGGTAAGTGATTCATAATGAAGTTTGGGGCTTTCTTTTTACTAACAGACAATCCTCTGGCGCCGGCGATGCTAGCTAGCATACGAGGCTACTGCTAGCTCGATAAGCTAGCGGGGGTAACATTAGCAGCCTAGAGGAAAATGACAAGGGCTTGCGTTGACTACGTATGCAGGCCAGCTGTTTGCTGCTTTAGCTGCTGATGTGTTCCCTGCCGTCAGCAAACCGCCTATCCAGTCCAGACTATAATTTTTGTTCTAGCCCTGTGTTGTCGGGCATTTAGCTAGGTCAACTTTCCTAGTGCTCTGTCGTACGTTATGTTGTAATGGGGGGGAACAGGCGATAGAGACATTGGCCTTGTTATGGTTCAACGTTTTTTTTTTAGCTAAAGCTTTTTCCTCTGAATTAAGCATAACACATTACATCTCGGTGACTGCCTTGATGCTGAATTCATCTCATTGTTGACCAATGTGTTATTACCTGCGCGTTCCCTTTCCAATTAAAATTAATTAAAAATGTCAAAACAGGCTAGCTTCCCAAGCTTTGATTTTAAACGCTAACGTTACCCTAAATCTTTCTAGTCAAAGCCTGATAACAGATATGTAAGCTAACGTTACCAAGTGGGGAAAGAACATCAGATTGTGGGATCACATGCTACCTATTGTGGCATGTTTACATTGTTGAGTGCTTTGGTACATCATACGATAAAGATGTCTAATGTCTGAGGGAGCAATGCAGATGAGAATATGATATCCAAGCAGATAGACATTCACTGTTCATGTCACACATCTGAAGATAAAAATCCAGAAAGTCCAGCATCTCTTAACTTGATTTTAGACAAGGAAAGGCAACAGTCAGGGTAACTGACTGCATATGTTTGATGCTCCAGCTTTCATCACAAGCTGTTCAGATGTGTAAACAGAATTGTGAGTGGATGGCTGACAGATCATGTGATGGAAACTGTGCATTGGCATTTTCATGTTTTCACTATACACAACACAAATACATGTCAGGTGTGTATGTATGGTAAAAACGTGCTACTGTTTTTAGTAAAGCTTAGTGCAAGCAACCTACCCTTCTTCTTCATCATCAATCATGTGCTTCCTTGTATGTCAAGTTACCATACTTAATTTGTGGATTCCCTTTTGTGAAGTCATGCCTTTCAGAGCTTGTATGTTAAATGTGACATTCACATTAACCACTGTCCCTCCTGCTCTTGTTGCCGTAGCATCTCTTATGCATTCAACAACTCGGGATGGCCTTTCTTCATGTTCCTAGTAATGATGTGGCTGGCAGACATTCCTCACATACCTGTTATCTGTGAAGTCACAGAGCTGACTGTGACTGACTGATCAGATTGTAGCTCTTATGAAATAGCAGTGGAGCTATCTGGGCAACTGTTTCTGCTGTAGGTCAGTGCAATAAGAGGTCCAGACAGCTATGACTGAGAGGAGATACTGAAATGTGAAGCTCCTAAAATGAGTGAATAAAATTTTATATTAGGTTAATTGAGAAATAAATTAATAATGTGTATTTATTCTACTAAACGCTAAAGTAGTAGCTACAGCATATATACACATACATAATGCTATACTCCCCCAAGTTAATATTCTTTTCAAATAACATATTGCCAAGCAGTTACTTTTGAATGCTTTGTTTATTATCTTACCATTATCAGTGGAAATGAACAAATATAATATTTACAGGTATTTTAGATGTATTATTTTTAGTGGTTGCAGTCAAGGTACCATACCTAAAAAGCATTCAAGTATTCAATGGTACCAGTGTGAAATATACAACAGATGTCAGCCAAATGCCTTGGATGTTAATGTAGAGTTTATCTGCAGGCTAACATTTTTTTCATGTGGTTGTTTTTCCCTGCCTGTTATATAAACTGGGTTGTCTAATAAGATAATGGGATACAAGTGACAAAATTATGTCTCATGACATTTTGGTCACTGGAAGAAAATGTATAATTATTTCCTTTTCAAACAACATAAACAGTTATTTATTTCAGCAAGGCAGGGCTCTTGATATTGCCTCACCTACATGATCTATCTTTTAATTGTAGTTATATAAGAAGTGAAAATGAGATATTCCAATATTTGCATTCCCTACAAGTGTGCTCTGTAAAGTTCTGTCATATATTGAGTGAAAAGAGAGTGTATCATAAAAATAACCATACATACAATATATACCAGAATTGTGAAAAATAATACCTGACATTTATGGTTTGGTCTGGCTTTACACTGAAATGATGCACTCGGGTCTGCATCACCACTGCATGTAGGTGCATTGGTTGCATTGTGTTTTGGTTATTTTTGTAGCACATATTTTTGTATGTAAGCCACCTCAGCAGCACCACAAGCACTTTTACTGTTGCTGTCAGAGTTGTACAAGGCTGACATATGTAGCATTGGTATGCGTTTTTTCTTCCCTCTGTAGAAAGGCACATGATCTAACTAATGGGCCGTTTGATAGACTTTATGATGCAACCGAATGTTTAGAAAATAGTTACATTATCCACTTCACTCTGATCACTAGTCGTCATCATGTGACTCACGCGTTTCCTTTCCCTACTGTTTCCACAAACACGTAGGTGTGGATTTCCTTTTTTGACCTCAGTCTGCTCTCTCTGTGTTGTCTATGTCCAAAGTGTACTTAAGGCAATATTTTCAAGGATATGATTATTTTTTTATTCCATGGGGTCTGTGGTTTTTCAAAAATGAACACACACTCAATTTTAATAGATAAGGAATTCTGTTTGCGTTATATTTCTAGTGTTTTATTTTGTTGCTCTTTGTGTGCTGCAGCAAAATTGTTGTCATTACATTGGTTAGTGTGCATGCAACTTAGAAAGCAGGGGGTATTATGGAACATATATCACCTTTTGCTGAATCATTTACTTTCTCTAGTCCATTGAGTACGTGTTCTGGTATCATACAACATCAAACATTTTCACTTTTCAGCAAATATATTAGTTATAGTGGACAATTCCCTTTGTGAATCAGGAGTCTTTTCTTTCAGTTAAACTCCATTTGAGCTTTCTTATCTGACCATTTAGCAGATTGCTGTGGATGATATGATTAAAGCAGACTGAATGTAATCCAGTAAAAACATGGAACATGAGCAAATCTTGCTGTACTAGAACCTCAAAATCAAGGTTTGACAATTTATATAATTATAATAAGCAGACTGGGAGGTGATCATGATGACATACAGGACCAAGCACATCCAAGAGCTGTGTGTGAAAAGGTCTGATGTTAAAACTGATATCAACAACGTGTGGATAGCTCCTATTAATCCCTTTACACTGTGGGCCACAGGCCATTGACCTTTAGCCCAGGAGCTAAAAGCTCAGAGGTTTAGCACAAGGACTAAACTCTTTCTAGAAGACATTGAGTTTCAGTCTTCACACTGTATTTACCAAATCAACATTTATTCATTGAATCTTATACACTGTGGGACATTGAACAGTTGGTCAAATTTTTAATCTCCAGCCAACTGATGGTAATGAATGTGTCTTCTTATATCTGATGACTGATTCAGCATTCAAGGCTTGTCTGATATCAGACATGATTGTCAACTAGTTACACTTTCTTTCCATCTTCAGTCTGAGATTGCATCCACTCTAATCAATTTCTGTGGGGAGGGAAATTTTTTTCCCATACTAATCCAAAGTAGAAACCAGGGTTTTAATATTTAAGCAGAGCAAGTAAAAAAGATGATATTGAGAAGACATGCTCATTGCTTTTTAATTAAGAAACCATTGTTTCATGTAATGATGCCAGATGGATCATTCAGCTCCGGGGAGTAGGTGGATTCAAAGGGCCAGACCTAGACAACATTCAAGGAATCAAGTGTGACACAAATAATGAAGCCCTAAAAGCCCCAACTTATGTGCCATCAGTAGTTACCAGAAACAGAGCTGGCAGAAAGGGGCTTCTTTCACAGATAGCCAGTGCCTATACAATGTCCTACACAGCATAAAGCCACTCGCCAACACTGCTCCACTGTGGCTTTTCAAGAGACATCACATGGGCATACATTCTGTTTAAAGGCTTTGTAATCCAGTGGTATGGCTACCACAGGTTTGTTGACCTAACATGCAGTCAAGCATGTGGAGCTCATGTGGCCATGAGAACCTATTGCTGCTTGGGAACAATAGTTCAGGGTGTAAAAAAAGGTCATATAGAGCCCTGCTAAAATAGGATACAATATATTGGTCAGTCAGCCAACAAAATGCAACTCATTTTGATGTGTTGGACCTCAAGTATCTGGTAGATTAACTCATCAGCTACAGCCAAAATATGTGTTGGTCGATATTCCAGTCTGGCATCAAGCACCAGGCATATTAACTTGTCAAGGGCCATTGATTAATTTCCTTCTCAGCCAGGCTTTCTAAGAGCCAGTAGATAGCTGGTGACCGGTTGTCATCCTGCCATGTTTGGTGAAATGTGTCTTTTAAGGCCTCTGTGGGCTGTGTGTGTGTTTGTGAGGGGCTGTATTTTCTTTTCTGCCGAGGGAAATGATGCAGACCAAATTAGGCTGTGGTGGAGAGCCACCACCAAGTTTCCACCATTATTTCTACAATGATGCTTGGCTCGTTTTCTAATTTTAGCAGGTTGCCACTCCAGGAGAGAGTCATTTTATTGCAGTGTACCACCCAGAGCAGTGCTTCCGTGTAAACAACATGTTTGTATTACAGTGTTTTTTGGCTGGACTAAAAAGCTGTTTTATCACTACCCCATCAATTGTATGTATTTAAATACAGTACATACTCACTTGCAAGTATACACAAGTCAGCATGTAACCCACTCTACTAGATAACATAGCACCACAGGGAAGGGTATAGTCATGATTCTGGTATGTAGTATACATTCTAGATAAATTTGGCAGGGTAATTGGAGCGGGTAAGATTTTCTCTGTCTCTCGCTTGTAACTGCTGTTATGTAATCAGAGGTATTGTTGTGTTGGCTCTGGGCCAGTGGTGGGCTGTAGCTACTAGCTGCCTACTGACACACAGAGAAGCTACCTTGATGGTGCTTCGCTACCTGAAAAACACTACTAACTAGTTCACAGGAAGGGTAATAATGATACAGATTCATTTAGATCAGGTGTTTACAAGTAAGTCTTTTGAAAGCTGGCATATATAAAGTGATTGGGCAACAATGTAGGACAGTTTGAGGTGAGATCCTAGTTCAAACATTTTAGAAACTTTTTAAAAAACATCATATTTATCTGAACGTATCAAGTGAATGTGTGGATGTTATTTTGAGTGTCATGTTGCCCCCAGGCCATGTGAAGCATGTCCTTTACTGTGTGCAGTGTCAAATGTATTCATGTTTACCGACCTAGGTTTCTGCGAAAGGCCCAAAGGATAATAACAGGAGTCTTGGATAGTTTCCTATGTTGCCTGATGAAGTGTTGCTCCATGTACCAGATTCTAAAAAACTTAAGAAATACAAAAATCAGTCAAGCACAATGAAATTACTTCTCCTTTTAATTGAGTCTAAAACTGATACTCGCATAATGATGACACCATAGCTGGAGATGGTGTTGTTCTTGCATCATGTTTATTTTAAGAAGATTTGTTCTACAGCCAGTAGTTATATAGCAGTGGAGATGGCATATTGTGGCCAACTCAACACTCGTAGTTGCTTTTCACAGTAAACTGCTTTCAGTCCTAAGGACTTCAAAAGACTTTTATATCGGGCTGAGCAATATATTGATATTGTGATAAGTTAAATTTAATTAAATTAAATTTTGGATATTGTTCTTTTGTAAGTGTTGTCTCATCCTGTTTTAAAGGCTGCATTACAACAATTATGTGACTGTTCTAACTGTTCTATAATTTGTCGTTTATTTAGTCATTATATCCACATTGCTGATTATTTATCAAAAATATCACTGTGTAAATATTTCAATGCAACAATAGTCAACCTGACAGTACTAGACACTATCGATTTTCAAGTATATGGTCAGAAATATAGTCATATTTTATGTTTATTTCCCAGCCCTAGTCTTAATGTTCGTAACAAGCTGAAGATATATGTGAATATATTCTGTATATATATATATTCTGTAATATATAAGTGCAGCTTGAGCCTGACTTATAGCACTGTTCTCAGATCATTTTCAACCAAGTTACTGAATGTGAAAGCTGAGATAGGATAAATACTTTATCAGGAATTTAACCTGTGTCCCTGTTTGATAGGCAGTGTTTCAAACCATTTGGCCAAGCTGCTGAATCTCTTTTGTAGCATTCTCCTCCTGGTAAACCTATGACCAAGGGCTTGAGAACGGTATGTTGAGCCACGTAATGAAAAGTGAGACCAATGGAAAGACGCGCAGGCAGAATTTCAGCAGCGTCATTTTCTTGCTGTCATAATTCCAACATTCCTGCTCTCAATTTCCCCTCCTTTGGCACGTGGACTGTTGGCATGTAGACTGAAAAATCTGCACTTCTGTCTGTACAACAGACTTTCAGCCTGGAGGAAAAGCACTAGAAAAAAAAGAGCTGAAAGAGAACAATTACACACCATGTGAGAAAAAAGATCTGAATAAAGTGATAGATGTGATGTAAGAGAAACCGAGCAATGATGAAAAGCATTGATGAGAGAATGTTTGCTGCAGCAGGAAGTTTGAGCTGCATACTTGTGACTGTATGTACTCTGGCACTTTGGGAGCAACTATGGAAAGCGACCATCAAAATACAGGTTTTATAGCTGTCACATGACATGTTTGATGACATAACATTTTAGGTTCCACCAATAAACTCTTAACTAACTGTAATTGCATAGTTTTATCCTGCACCCAGCACTCAACGTGTGTGTGTCTGTTTGTTGTTCAGATCCAGACATTTGGAGTGGAGGCTCCATGCAAGACGGTAGAAGACTTGACGAGTGGTATCGTCATGGCTCAAGCTCTACAAAAAATGTAAGTTTTTATCCTCCAGTTTGATGTATTAGAAAATGCATTACATGATGTTGCAGTTGTATTTTTATATATAAAAAATAACTAATTATTTCTGATATTTTAAATTTTTAGTGGCATGTTTTGCCATTCCTGTGCAAACTGAATTACATATATGAAAATAATATGTACAAGAATACACCATAAACACAATATCCACTAATAATAAACAAATTAAAACATTCAGTAGGACTCAGTGTCAGCCTTTTTTAAATTCAGTTTTATATACCTATACAGTTTTATTTTTATCTGGATTCTGAAGATGCACCTTCTTTGAAAACTTTACACCCTTAATACCAAGTGTTTTGTCTGTTTTTTTTCTCTAGAGATATAACGTTTTTCACTGAGGCTTGGATTGCTAGAATCAAGCCAGAGGTTGGGGACAACTGGAGGTTAAAGGTAAGCATCCGGTTGTATGAGACCATTGTTTACATTAATTACATGACATAGCCAAGACCAAGTGTAAATGAATACATATTTATTCAGAAATTGTATCTGTATTTTTAATATTCTAGGTGTGCTGATATATAAATTCTCTCGTTTCAGATCAGCAATCTAAAGAAAGTTCTTAAAGGCATCCTGGACTATAACCAGGAGGTAAGAAGAATCTACTGTATTCATTTTGATTTGATTAGTCCTCACCATCCACATTACATAAGCAGATGTGTTGCTAGAAGGGACAAGTTGTGACTGCCAACACTACCCTTTATCCCTGTAGCACAACACAGGCCATGATAATCCAGTTTTCATATCATGATATATTTCGGTTATTAAAACGCCTTTTGTGCCTGTTTAGATCCTCAGCCAGCACATTAATGACTTCACACTACCAGATGTTAACCTTATTGGAGAACACTCGGATGCTGCAGAACTTGGGAGGATGCTTCAACTTATACTGGGCTGTGCTGTCAACTGTGAACAGAAACAAGGTGCACATCCCATACACTGTCTGTGCTTGTCAATGTGTGTGCAATAAGTCAGTTAATATTGGAAAACAATGTTTTGTAAAGTTACACTGCATTAACAACTGATCCAGGGGCTTGCATTTCCCTCATCATTTTGTCTATTTCTCTATATCATCAGAATACATCCAGACCATAATGATGATGGAGGAATCAGTGCAGCATGTTGTCATGACAGCCATCCAAGAGGTGAACTAGCATGCTGTTTTGACCAAATTAACAAATTGTTTTGACAATAATTGTTGATAATAATTGATTAATGCTGAGAATAAGTGGAATTGATGAGATAGATTTTTAATGCTTGCTGATTATCATCTGTAGTTTACCAGTGCTGATGCTACATACACTTAACTCCTTTAAACCTATTTTTGTGTGTTTCTGCAGCTGATGAGTAAAGAGACTCCAGTGATGGGAGGAAATGACTCATATGTGGATCTAGACAGACAGGTATGGAGACTTGATGTACTGCTAAGAAGTATTTAAAATGTATAAAGTTTAAAACGAACTTGTTTGGATTTTTGAAATTGTGTTTTATGAGGTACCTGTCCCTAAAACCCTTAAACTATCTTGTAAAATCAAGTATACTTTTAATCTTTTTAACCTCTTCCTTTTTGGCCACAGACCTATAAATCAGCTGTATGTGTGGAAAAACTACCTTCAGCAGAAATACTGTGCTATTATGCAATCGTTACTGTGTATAAACTGCCTATTTTGGGGTGAATACTTATTGGTTGTTTCTTTCTGTTCTCAGCTGAAGAAGACAGCAGAGGAGCTGAATGATGCTTTGTCTACCAAGGAAGAGATCGCCCAAAGGTGTCGGGAGCTTGACATGCAGGTTGGTTTCATGCAGTTTTAATCCCACATGTTTTAGGTTTTTGGACAGCTGGTTTTATACATCATAGCTCAGTGTGCAGGTACTCGTATCACATATCTGAATGATTTAACCTCAAGGACATAACAGCAGTGGGCCTAGGAAGGTTTTAGAGGCCGGTGAGTTATCACAGTGACCCACTATTAAAAAGGATGTGTGTAACAGACTGAGGACTGTTTGGTCCATGTATTCATGCTGCTTTCATTAAAATTATAGGAGTTCTATCATAGTGTTATAAATATTGTTCAAATATCAGTATTGTTAGGAAAAAACAGCTGTGGTGAAATGTATATCTTGAACTGTTGAGTGTCAGGCATTAATCATTAGGCTTGAGCTTTTATAATTGATTAAGGGGCAATGCAATTTGAGACTTAAGATAAATGAGCACTTATTTACAGTAATTGCATAGTTGCAGGAATGTAGTTAATGGTTAATTAGTTTCAAAATCTACAGAAAAATTACATGGTATGACGCATATCCCCAACTCCCCAACAAGTTTTAGTCTTACTTTTCCTGCCATATTTTATAACTCTTTTGCTATTTAACTTATTGTATCATACTTCTAGCTATTTCTTGGTTACACTTTAAAAGCAGCTCCCTTTTTTGCATAGTTGCACTGTAATTACATCATGATAGACTTTTCCTACTAACTTACTTACATATTACTTGTCAGATTGTTGATTTTTTTTTTTTGCCTTAACTGTATTAAGTGGTTGTAAAAAAGAAAAAAGAAAAGGTAGCACTCCCTCTATATTTTCATTGCAGTTAATCATTATAGACACTTTTATTTACAGTTCTTTTCTGTTAATGACACAGTAATAGCAGAAAAATGGAGCTGCTATTTAAAGGGTTACCTGCTCTCCTGATGTCTTAAATCAGTTTCCTCTTATTTCCTGACTATTTCAACACTGTGCCTTGCTTTAAAGGCCCTCCATGTCCAAGAGGAGCGTGATAGACTGAGGTTAGACTTTAATGAGCTAGAGGAGAGGGTAATTCCAAACTTTCTTTTCTTTCTGTCTCTATTTTCTATCTATGGCGTGTGGTGTGTCCAATGCCACATTTCCACTGCTAGGTACAGCTCTGCTCTAGTCGACTTGCTCTTTTTGGTTTTTCATTAGCAAAAGTTATGGATAGTACCCAGTACTTTTGGCTTTGATGATACTAGAAGGCTGAGTTCAAACACAGCAGACTTGTAATTAGTCAGAGAGAGTGATCAGTAGCACGAGACAGGACGTTATACACAAATGTTGCAAGACTGTCGCTTTGAAGATAATGTCACGTGATGGTCAGCAATGAAGAATCCAGTCTACATTGAGGGGTCTGCAGTGGGAAACATAATAGAGAAAAGTACAGATACCAAAAGTGAGTTGAGTCGAGTCAAGCCAAACCATGCAGTGGAAATGAAAATATCCTGGATTTTTTTCAGTCTGCTTGCACCAGCATCTCCTTCGGAATCCAGACCCCCCCTTCTCCTAATTACGTGTGCATGTGTGTGTACACGTTTGTGCACAAGTGTTTGTGCACACGTATACACGTGGTCCTCTCGGGGCACACCAGCCACAACTGCAGTTATGTGTGGATGTGTCAGTTGTCACCCCTTCACTAATTATCCTCTGCCTTTTTACCTTGGTGTGTTTCATTGCTTTCCACAGCAACAGTAGACAGTAAGGAGAAACCCAGGAAACAATCATTTCTTGGCAAAACTGTTGAATATATGACAAATATTTACACCTACTATATATTACTAATATGCAATATTACAATTTTAGTTTTTTTCTGCCTTTGAATAAAAAAAGTGCACAATAAGAATGATGATGAGATGTCCTGGTTTTGAGAATGAATACAGCTGACTCCCGCTCCATTTCCTTCTTTTTGAGCTTTTATGATCACAGCTTTAATGTGGTAAAGAGTTGTTAAAGTGAGAGAATCTTCACAGTGGTGCAAGTTCTCCCAGAACGCTTCAGCATAAAAGTGCTACTGACATTTAAATGGCATATATGTGCTAAACAACATCTTTAAAAGCAGACCTAGCTAGTAAGTCAGAAGAAGAGACGGAAATTACATTGATTTTAAATATTATATATTATATATTTAATACAGATATGTCTTACCAAAAATATTCAGCTCAGTATTTATTATTTATTTTATCATTAGTGGCACATATAAAAACAACAACAGATCTGCTTCTGCTTTGCTTTGTGTGGAGTTTGATACCCTGTCTATCACATTGAGAAGGCAACATCAAACCATATGTAGCCTTCTTTGCTATGTTGGAGTTTATTGTTTTGCCCTGTTGAAGTGTTTATTGTGTGCTTGCTTTATGACCAGAATTGATGCTGCAGTGATATAATAACCCAATTGACTGAATGCTGTAAAACATATGTTATATGTTTATTCAAACATTAAAGCTAACTTGTTTCCCTTCTCTACTTCTCTTCTCTCTATCTTTAACATTCTTTCCCTCTGTCCCTCTCTATCCTTCTGTCTTCCTTGCCATCCCTTTTTTGCTCTTGCCTTTACTTTTTTCCATTCCTGTTATCCAAAACCATGCTTTCTCTCCTTTCATCCGATGGCGCACATCTCAATACTGGACTACTTCTTTCTGCCCTTTCTGGTTCTCTTTTTGCGTTTCCATTCTTTGCCCTTCTTTGTTCGCCCTCTTCACTCCCACAGGTTGCAGCTCTGCAAGAAGAGAAGAGCAGTTTACTGGCAGAAAACCAGATCCTGATGGAGAGACTTAACCAGTCTGACTCCATAGAAGATATAAACAGCCCTGCTGGACGCAGACACCTCCAGCTGCAGACACAACTGGAGCAACTACAGGAAGAAACTTTCAGGTTTGTTGCCAGAAGAGATGTTTTTGTCATATAAAAAGTGAAAGTTGAATTGAATGATGCTAATGTCTAAATCAGATTTGAAGAATGATTATTTTTGCTATTTCTTTTTTAAGGTTGGAAGCATCAAAAGATGATTACCGGATCCGTTGTGAAGAGCTTGAAAAAGAACTCCTGGATGTGAAGTCACAGAATGAAGAGCTTGCATCACTGGCAGACGAAGCCCAGTCTCTCAAGGACGAGATGGATGTCCTCAGGTAAGATGAGGGTGACAAATCCTGTCTCTCACCAAACTGAAATGACCTGAGACAAATGACCTAAAGTTAACACTACACAAGAGAAAGGATGTGGGCCTGATGAGCCAGAAAGATAGGAAATGACACAAGACAAACAATATATTGTTGAACCACTATCCTGTTATTTCAGACTTCTGTTGTTACAGGTGTGTCATTGCAAAACAGAGCCTTGGTAAAGATTTCCTCTCTTTCAAAATGTAACATCAGGAAATCAAAGTGCCTTTTGGTTCTCTCCCCAGGCATTCATCGGACAAAGTGTCAAAGCTGGAGGGCACAGTGGAGCACTACAAGAAGAAACTAGAGGACATGGGACTTCTCAGGAGACAGGTACACAGAAAACAGATGACAGCAACAAATTAATACATCTAGTGTTCTGCTAAACATTACCACACAATACAGTGTACTTTGGTTTGTAGGTCATTTAGTTTCAATCATGTTCCAACATGTTTTACTAATTACCCACTGTTAGTTTAACAAACGGGAATATTTGTATGTGACGTAAATTAGATGGCACAAATTAAGTTTACATTTCTGTCACTGTTTTTTCAGAATAAGCTTATGGAGGAGAAGAACACGGTGTTAATGCAGAGCAACGTCAGTTTGGAAGAGGAGCTACGGAAGGCGAATGCTGCAAAGGCCCAGCTGGAGACATACAAGAGACAGGTACCCAACAGTCATCAGTATTTATATGGCCTTGCAAATTTTTGGGATTATTTCTTTCCTTTAACCACCTCATCTCTGTACAGGTGGTTGAACTTCAGAACAGACTGTCTGAAGAGTCTAAAAAGGCCGACAAGATGGAGTTTGAGTACAAACGCGTCAAAGAGAAAGTGGACTCTCTACAAAAAGAAAAAGATGTATGTACAGTTGTATTAATATAAGTACTGCTTCACTATAAAATAATAACCCAACAATATTTTATACTATGTAAAAAGATTTCCATTTGTATGATGTATATGAAAACCTGAGAAAATGCCTTACTTTGTAATTTAGCATTTTGTTCATCAAGTGAGAAGAATGTGAGACTCAAGGCTCTAAATAACAAATGCTACATTTTCAAGAGGTAGTAGAGTGAGCAATAAATCCTGTTGCAACATGGTTATCTTTATTGAAGACCCTGCCTTGTTTCTCTCTGTCATTTTTTTCCTGCATAACTCAATCATTAATTTTTCTCTCCCTTTGCAGCGTATGCGGACAGAGAGAGACTCTCTGAAGGAGACCATTGAGGAGCTACATTGTGTCCAAGCACAGGAGGGCCAGCTTACATCAGGTAAAATGAATTACTGTCAAGAGTGGCTAAATATGAGTAGCTGAGCTTGGCCTTTTTAAGCTAACTACAGTATACTTCAAGGTGGTTGTAACCTGTGTTAATGCAACTTTGTTTGATTCAGGGTTGTTCCCGATGGTCAGCAATGACGGCTCTGATTCCCTGGCTGCTGAGATCACCACCCCAGAGATACGGTATGGCTTTTTCTGGCTTTGTTTCCCCTTTACAGTGACATCCCCCCCTTCAAAGTATTTGTATTTTCTGTTAAGAACTACTAAACATTATGATGCAAAATAAATGTATTTAAAAGGCTTGGTTCCAGGCTTATGGTTTATGGCACTGAGTGTTGCAACTTGCATGCTAAGCACATATCAGTCAAGATAGAGAATAAGGTTTGAGAGGTGCTTTACAATGACTGGGGTAGACAGTTGGGTCCTCTGCTCATTTAGCTGATCTTGTGTGTGTGTGTGTATATGTGTATGTGTGCATGCATCATGTCTGTGGTGCCTCACTGTGTAGCCAGATGGTGTCTAGCCTGCTCCTCTTGCTCTCCCTGCTGTTTTAAGGCAGATGAGTTTGGCCTAAAAAAGAGCCGTCTCTGTAGCGAGTTATGTAATAGTTGTGTGTGAGTTGCATCAGCCTGACTGCTGCTTTCCAAGAGGGCTGGGTTTTCTGCTGGCAGCATACTAAGCCTGGATTTTTTTAGCCTGGATTTTTTTTCAACATGCAGGAACCAAAAAAGAGAGAAAGGGATTTATGTTGAAATGCTCCTAAAGCTGCTAATGTACAACAAAAACAACAGGTTAACCCAGTCCAGGCTAATCATTAGCCGCCAGAGGCAGAGGAATGAAAAGTTGTTGTGTCCTGAGGTGAAGGCATATGCTCCAAGGCTGAAAGTAAGATGTAGCAGCAGCGGTCTTTAGTATGAGATTTAATCATGCTGATTTATGTCTGTTGGTTGTCAGCTCAACAGTGGGTGTGAAAAACTGAAGGCTCTGCCTTTTTCATGGATTCAACCTGTTGCATTTGGGAATTATTTTTCCCATTGGTTTCCTCTGGACTATAAAACAGGCAGAACAACAGCTGGAAATGTAATGATTCAGTCAATCTGCTGCAGAGTCAGAACTCCGCCAGAAGGAATCTGGTCATGTTGCTGTCATATTTTCCCAATAGGCAGGATTAGAACATAATCTGAAGTCTTCCTTTGTCATCCCTGGCGTAACCTTTGCTAGCCAGCAGCTGTGCATTCATCTGGAAACATTTAGTCAGATCGCTGAGTGGAAAGGAGTCAGCAGCCACACCCTTGAAAACGCAGGGCCTAAAAGACACAGTGTGCTCAACAGATCCAATCTTATCTGTTCAGAAAAAGGAATGAAAGTATCTCAAGTAGTCAAGCTATTCATAAAAATGATGAAGACATCTGAAACATACAGATCTTCATGGCAAACAAAGATCGAGTGATTAACTTTCTGCTGTGTCTCTCTCCACAGTATAACAAAGCTGTTGTTCTGTGCTCTGTTTTTTTGTTTGTTTGTTTTAGGTGATACAGTACACTGAGTATATTTAACCTGCTACCTTTACAAATACAAGCCTATTGATTCAGCAGCGTTTATTGCATTATGCAATAATGCAAACGTTTCAGTTGTCTTGCTGCTTCAAATGTTTTAGTATGAACTAGACTTGTCCAGCAGATGTGTTGCATATGTATGCATAAGAGGTGTTTGTTGTACAATTTATTTAGTTTTCCCAGTGCTAACAAAATAACAATAAACACACACATGTGGCTGCATTACATCAGGGTTAATGCACAAATCTAATTGAAGATGCTATATTATTCGTATTATATTCCTGCTTCTGTCACTGTGCAGTTAAATTACCTGTCCAGAGTCTAACACTGCTGTACCAGCAAAGAGGAGATAATTGAACACTACTTGAACAATAGCACAATCAATGTCAATATCCAGATAAATGTTGATAATCCCCCAATCTTTAAGCATGCTTTCCAGCTGTTCTAAAATCAGTGTAAACCACAGACACTTATTGCTTTAACTCTCACTGGCAGTCTCTTTTTATCTTTCGCCCCAATAATATCAGATTTGATTTAAGAATGACATCTTGAGGTAAATACTAAATGCAACATCAGTTGTTTCAGCTATATGTGATCTAATATCAGCATTGTTTGAAATTAACATTTGCTTCTGTCCAATGTGTTTTTACAGAGAACATCTGATTCGTCTTCAGCATGAGAACAAGATGTTGAAGCTGGCCCAGGAGGGATCGGACAACGAGAAGATCGCACTGTTGCAGAGTCTACTGGAGGATGCCAACAGAAGGAAAAATGAACTGGAGACAGAGAACAGGTCAGCCAAAAGCACAGAAACATTCAACCTAGCATTAGCAACATTTGCTTAGGGAAAACACTCTGACATTTTTTCTACTTCATGCTCTATAACTCATTGAAAATGCAAAAAAAATAGCAAATTGTACATTTCACTGCCCTTCTTATCTGTTCTTTTTGAGCCACACTTTAAATGTGGGCTGATTGTGTTTCCCTGTGTTGGAACGTGGATCAATCTCCCATTTACTTCACCCACAAAGATCTTCTTTGTCTCTACTGGAATTTCAGTCAATGGCCTTTTAGCCGACAGTCTGCCTCTCCGAAGTTTGCTCATTGCTGTGTTGAAACTAATTTGTCACACTGGTTAAACGTTTGTGCTTTTTATCTAGGTTAATCAATCAGCGCCTGATGGAGGAACAGAGTCAGGTAGAAGAGCTGCAGAAGAATCTTCAGGAACAGGACTCCAAAGCAGACGATGTAAGTCATGACACGTTGGTTCTGCATTGTGCATTTTTAACTCTGAAACCAGTTGAAGTGTTGGCAGCAACCACAGAGTCAAATTCTCATCATACCAAACTTAAACAAAGATGACCCACAAGACTGCAGTACACCTCTCCTCCTGCAGTCTTGAAAATGTTAGATTTCAGTTAAAAAAAGTGAGTCATGGTTTTACACGCCATCACATCTGCCTTTGTGTGTACACGCTTGACATGGTGCATAGAAAGCTGCATTAATCACTTTTTGTTGTTGTTGTTGTAACTAACTCTTCACAATATAACCATAGATAACAATAATCATTAACCAATAACACTCATTGTATCCATGTTCTTGTTTTTCTGTTTGTGTGTACCCTTTACATTGTTTCTGTTCTCACCATAGATATCCTTCTTAGCATCAGTAGCATCAGTGGTTATTCATTCATTCATTGTCCATATCCATTATTCAGCTGTGATGCTGAGATAAAAAAAAAGAAAAGAAAAGGAAATCTCACCGCTTTCTTTTCTGCTCCTTGTTTTCTTCAAACCAGTTCCTAGAAGGAGTCAGCTGGTTCTTAGGATGGTTTGGAGCACCTAACAAGAAGCTTTATGTGTGAGAGAGAGAGTGCTTGCATGCATTATAAACACCATCTTTCTTTACCGAATAACTAATCCTGATTTAAGATACAAAAAAATTATTTCATGGTTTTCCGGTTTCATTCCTGCCAGCTTGTGTAGATTTTGCATCCTGCTACCAATGATGTCAGTCTTGCTTTAACCACCTGTCTTTTCCCTCAAAATGAACTCAACACTTTATCTTCAGTATTTTGTGTTTTAGACGCAGTACAGTTTATAACAAGTTCACAGAGAATGATAACAAAGATTTCCTTAATGCATTAACACAATTAAGGAGGAATTGCTTAGGAGGACCTTTTACTTTTATTTAAAGGGAAGCTTTGTCAATTTTGTGATACTGCAGTGCTGGCAGCAGAAACCCGGTTGTCAGTTGAAAATCAGCAAGGTCTCCATTCAAGTAAACTTATCAGTACATTTTCAGTCAGGTGTGTTTACCATCAGATGAATAGACAGGAAAGCATCTTGACAGATTATCACGTGGATGTAAAGCCATCCATATTTAGAAGGTCTGTGATTCTTGCCAATCAGTAAAATGTTCCATTTTCTTTTCAAATAATGCTCCCACTGTCAGACTATAGTAAGTATAACTCTGAGATTCCTGACAAGTTCTCTCTTGTCAGTTTGTTCTTTCAAAGTGTTGCTGAAACCAGTGTGACAACTCAGAATGTAATAAATATGCACAATGTAACGCTGATTTCATGATATATACAAAAATTTTTATGGGAACCAAAAATAACAAATTACAGTTAACAGAATTACAAGTGTGTGTATTTGTTACACTGAGTTGCTGCCCACAAATAATAGTTACTTTTTTTCCGAAAAGTGTGTTGAGATCCTGACGACTGCTCTTTTTCCTGTTAGAAATAGAGAGGCATCTTTAATCAGTCCTCAGCTTGTAGATTTTTCCTCTCTGTAGAGAACCCAACTTTCCTCTTTCTGTTCTATTCTGTTTGATTTGTAGTTTAGAGAAACTCTGCAGATTGTTGCTCTCACATGACTTGCTGCACACCACATGACACACACAGTGGTACTGCCAACGGTGACAGAATCAAAAACATTAATCAGAGCATTGCATTAATTGTCAATATGCTTTCTGATTATCCAAGCTTGGAAATCAGGTTTTGAGCCACCCACAGGTTTGGTCGGAGGTTTGCAATACTTCTCTATTGGTTGCCTCATTCACAGTAATTCCACATCTTTTAACCTAGTATGATGACGTTTTCCAATCATGATCTGTTCTATACTTCCCTCTGTTGGATGAGAAGGGGAATGTGCTGGATTTTTGTTTCGTAAGGTTTTATTTAAGACTTTTAGGTATAAAAATAATAATAATAAATTGTTACAAATCCTGTTTTGATCCAACAGAGTGTATCTGTGAATGTTTCCAGTCTTTTTGAAAATTTAAGTTGTAGCTGTGGGTGGGTTAGGTTGGAATATAATGTAATAAAACCTTTCCTTTGTTTGTCTTTTTTCCAGTCTTCCATTCTGAAGAAGAAATATGAGGAGCACATGTAAGTTACAGTTGTACGAGCCCAGAAATATATTTGGCTGGGTCAGGAGATCATAAAACTTGATCTAATTAGATTAAATATCCCATCTTCAAGTTTTAAATTTTTTTGACTTTGGTGCTTTGTTCTCTTCATCAGGGAGAAATTACGAGAGTTGAACAACGAGTTACTGAAGAAGAACGCTTTCATCGACGAAATGGAGCCTAAATACACCTCCAGCTGTGAGTTTACATTCTCTGAGCATCTGTTTTTGTATTTTTTTAATTAAAAATGACGTCAACAGATTTTGTGTTAGAAATATATCAGCCATAGAAAAGAACAAAAATTAAAGAAAACTTTGATGTTCTCCCTCAGCTCAACGAGTGGAGGAGCTGGAAGAGGCGCTGAAGAAGAAAGATGAAGACATGAAACAGATGGAAGAGAGATATAAGAAATATCTGGAAAAAGCCAAGAGTGTGAGTTTATTTTATTATTATTTTTTGCACAGTGCATTGTAACCAGTCTTGCTTTTTGTAGGTGTGTGTCTGCAAGAAAATGTATTTGATGTGATTGAATGTGTCCTCTCCAGGTGATCCGGACCCTGGACCCCAAGCAGAACCAGGGTTCAGGTCCAGAAGTCCAGGCTCTGAAGAACCAGCTGCAGGAGAAGGACAGGATGTTGCACTCACTGGAGGTAAACAACGTTAGAAAGCAGCATGGCAATACCTGGTTATCAGGGTAATTAGGTTAAAATGTATGTGCATTGCTTATTTTTTCTGTCATTATGTTTCCTCCAACAGAAAGAGATGGACAAGACAAAAACCCAGAGAGACTACGAGGAGAAACTGATTGTGTCAGCCTGGTACAATATGGTAAGAAGGACCTTTACAGTTTTAGACGGGTGTCCATTTGTAAGTGTGGCACACACGAATGGCTTCTTGTTACCAAGTAGAGGATAATCCACAAGTCATCCTACAACAAAATCATATAACACCAAATTAATATAGAACTGCAACACTAAGTCCATTATTATCCATGAATTAGTCACTCAAAAGAAAATTTATTTAAAAATATTTGGATTTATCATTTAAGTCTATCACATTTAAAAAAATACATTTTTAGCAGCAAAGATAAAAAAAATAATTGTACAGAAAGCAAATGTGTTATGTTGCTATTTCAACTGAATCACCATTACAATGTTTTGTAACACATGGCATGTTTTTATGTGTGAAGTCACAGTCCTTTTTAGTGTGTCCCAGTATTGAAAGGAATAATAGTCCTGCAGGTTGGTATTTTAACCACTAGAGGGCAGCATATACTTTTCTATAAGCTACAAACAATGTTTGCTCTGTTACTCATTTGATCAATGGCTGTTGTTAATGTTCATGAGTTGTTAAATTGGTACTAATATTGTGTTTAAGCCAATTTACTTTCTCTTGCATCAAGATTAGTGTACTGATGGTAGCTGATTCTCTGGTGACTTACTTACTCAGTGTGTTGTGCTCTGGCTCATATTGTGCTATGAGTCTCCATCTACTCAGGCTTTCTGTTACCCTGATAGTGACCATTCTCTATCTTTTCTCAGGGCATGTCTCTGCAGAAGAAGGCGGCTGAAGACAGACTCGCAAACACCGGTTCTGGTCAGTCCTTCCTGGCCCGGCAAAGACAAGCCACCAGCACACGCCGCTCCTATCCAGGCCACGTTCAGCCAGCTACCGCAAGGTAGACGGCCACAGGGCAGAAAAATACTGCGACAAACTACCTTACAAACCCCCTGAACTTGCATACAGTAGATGTGCCTTTTTTGAGGCCCACTATTTCCATTCATTTCTAATGGACGCTCTTGTTTCCTTGCATTCTGTTGATTTTCCTTTTTTTTCTTCTTGATCAGATCCAAGAGGTAGAGATGCCAGTCAAGGCTGCCCAAAATCTCGCAACCACTTTTTTTTCCCTGACTAAGCATATATTTATCCTGACTCCTGTGATGCTCTTTAACAGCATCCCAGCATATTTGATAGGGTCTGACTAATCACCCCAAACACCCTCTCTTCCTCTCTCTCAACCACTGACCTTCACTCACCCTGTGCTCTGTGGCAAAGCTTTGTCAGGCAGGTCATTTGGACCCAGAGGCAGAGAAGAATCACATCTTCTTGACAAGTTACTGTCATTTTTGTTTAGAGGAACCACTCTGCCTGTTCATGCAGTATTTATGCACATCTCTACCTGTCATAGCATTTGAGGTTCATCTTGTTTCTTGACTGTAGTTGGCAGATTTTCTGTCCTGCGTAATCTGTTTTAACTCTTATGATGTAGCTTTCAGCAAGCGTCGACATTTACATGTCAAAATTTGGATTTTTTTTCAAATCAACACAAGTTGCTTTTCTGCAGTGTTATGTTTTGATTTGTGACTTTAGATGCAATATTGAACACCAAATACATTGAAGAATAGGAAGATGTATAGTAATCATGTGTAAATGTTCCATTTTCATGCTAAATGGTCTAAATGGTCTCTAATAGGACTCCATTGGTTGGTAACAGGCAGCAATAATTGTGATTGGTCATTTCCCTTTAGAAGAAAACAGCAAAGACTGCTTCAGCTGTTTAAGTTGTTTCAGAAGGTGTAATCCCCAGCCAAGTAGGCCGATTGTGGGGTCAAAGATTGATGTGCATCATAACTGTGTCGACTGGTGTTTGTTTTGTTTCTTAAGGAGCTGCTGTCCCCCAAACTGGGAAAAGGCATCAGTTCACATGGTTTAGCTTCACCAGCATTTACCTGGTTGTCTCAGACGACACCTCATGTGCCATAGTGTTAAATGTAATGATTTTACCACAGTATTTGGCCAGTGTTATCCCTCCTCAAACTACACAGACAGAAATGTCTTTAAGGAGTTCGAGTTCCTGAGTTTTAGGCCACATCCACACTAGTACATTTCCATGAAAAGAAACGTGTGGTGTTGTAAACAGGAGGCAGATTGTGAGCTGTTGCAAAGTAATATGTGACACACTAGAGTGGCACCAGGACATTTATCCATCACCGGAGGAAGCCATGGCAAAGGGCATTTTTAGAAGTCATTTAGGGACTTGTTAAACACTGAGGGAGTGTAGACAAAAGTCATGCTTTTTGAAACGTAAATATATTGGTGTGGATGTGGCTTAAAAGGGATTTGGTTTGTAGATTGACAAAAAGTCACATGAATCATTCAATTCTTTCAAGTTGACTTACTTTCCATATGACTTTAGTGTTTGCTGTCAAAACGAAAAGTTTGCAATATTTTTAGGTGTGAGGTGTAAAGCACTACACAGAATTGCCCATGCCACTTAAAATTGGAATCGTGAATGCTTGCTGCTGCTGTTCTTGTCCTCTCTCTAACCAATTTATCAACAGCAATGTCACTGCATGACTGGCACACCAATGAACTGGCCAAGCCTTTGTGTGGCCCGGCCCGGCCTGTCTTTGGCCTGCGCTGGCTCTCCCCCCCGCGCTGGGCTAGGCCGAGGCACACGATGCATGAACTACCTGCCTGCCTACTGTTTGCATGACTTTGCATTGGCCTTCAAATAACCAGCACACCAGCAGCAGCATGAGCACTAACAACCCTTTGCAGCATCATGCATTGTAACCTCCAGACACCGGAGAGGGCCACAAGCTAAAGTCCTTTCCACCCTTCCAGCTCCTCACAGTCTCCTGCTCTTTCTCCCCCTTTCCATCCTCCTCCTCCCATTCACTCTCTTCATGGACATGCCTGCGTGTGCTTCCACACCGCATCAAGTCTGTTACAACTAATGTTACAAACACCAGTGGCAGAATATTGCAGTATCAAGCAGTTGTTCTAAAAGGCCTTGTCTGTAGTGTTTTCTTGACGTTGCCTAGCTGCTTCAGGATACCTCAATGACATATTTCCACATATCTGTTTTTTTATTTACACGGTCAGAGGAGAACCTGCATCAGCTAGAGTGAAATATTTGAGAGGTTTAGCCTGCAATTCAGTCTGCATAACAAAAAATATCCCCCTTTAAACTTCTGAGTGTGTGTCTCCAACAATGGTTCTGCCCAGCCGCTCCTCAACACGTTGCCAGATGGCATCTTAGAAGTTGTTTTACCTCAAGTATTAGGGAGTACAACAAGGAGAGCTTGTGGGGCATTACTGTGTCGCCCTGTAGGCTTTTGGACAGTTTGCAGTAGGAGCATAGGATGGCAAAATAAGTGTTTTTAAAATGATTAACATTGTTACAGATTGCTTTTATACAGGACAAAAGCCCTCGTTAAGCCTACTTGCAATTTTTCTTTGGATGGAATTTAAAGTCAGTTAGCATAGCATCTATTTCTCAATAAAATGCACATTTAATGTACATACATTGGCTCTACTGTAGTTGACTATGTTAGTTGTCTAGGTAGCAAAGAAGCTGTGGTCTAATTGAGCCAAAACCAAGTGGCTCTGCTGTCAGTGCATTATGTCACAAGTTGAATACATTTACCATAAAACAAGACTGCTGATTTGACAATTTTACAAATTTGACCAATTTAATTTGAGTAATTGCCTGAAAAAGTACTTGCATTAGCTTATGCAGGCTAATGTACAGTACATTCTTTTGGCTGGGGCGAACTATTTTTAAAGTATATAGAAAGGGCAGCGGTCTCAAAGGATCCTGTTGATCACAGATCAAACCCTTATCCAATACACTCCAGGCAGTTTATAGTTACCCTGCATTCCTTTCGCAGATATTGTTTCCTTAACGCAACTTAACAAGACAGATCTGTGAAAAATATTTTTGCTCTTTACAGAAGAAGTTGAGTGCTTACACATGAAGTGTTAACTGAATTAATAAGTGTCTTGATGTTGCTGTAAGTCAGACTATGTTGTGTGTAGCCTTTTTTAAAGATATGTCTTATTTAAATTTGATTTCAAAAGAGTATTAAAAGTATTGTTGACAAAAGGGTGTGGAAGACTGAAAACAACTGGACCTAAGAATATATGCATATTACAGACATAAGTGCATACGTTTTCTGAATGAGAGAGATGGTCAAATCCTCTAATTTTAGTGCCTTTGTTTAAAATGTGATATTAAAAAAAACAAACAAATAGAATGGCCGGTCTATTTAAGACTAAACGCCCCAAAGACCAGTTAATGTGTTATTGGAAAAGAGGAGGAAAAAAATGTCTGAGATGAACTTTAATCTCATCAGTGATACATTTCTTGACAAAAACTATTTTATTCAGATTTAGTAGGCTTAATGAGGGCTTTTCTTCTCTGTATTTTAACCTATTTTACTCATAAATGTTATATTGTGTAACCTTGGTTTAATTCATGCCGTGCATTCTTATCTTAATGGCTTATTTATTCTTTTGCCGCTTGTACAGCAGTGTTGTTACATTTTTTATATTAGTAGTATTATTATATCTCCACTTATACTGTTACAATGGATGTGAAGTTTCCATATGACATCGAGATACTGTTAAATACTTGTCTTATGCAACAAAAGGAGGAGATGGATTGAAAGTGTTGTGTTTGTCTCTAATGAAAATGACATAAAAGTTATTATATTAACAGTGTCGTTTAATGTAAAACGGAGAAAACGGTGCAAGGTTCCATTTACCTCCAGTCTTTTCAGGAAGAGGAGTGTCTTAGAAAACTTGTCATGTTTGAAACTGAATGTTTTCTCGTTAACAAAAAAGCACATTTTACACTTTTGATTGAATTTACTGTGACCCTACAAATGATCATATTTTCCAGTGTTTTAGCAGCAGCAGCAACAAAGACGTGGGAAAACACTCATTAGCAGTTGGGCGTGCATGTGTAGTTGCATTAAAATAAAGTCGGAGAGATTAAGGACAAATTAGATTCTACATTCAGGCGTCAAATAAATTACAGAAGTGAGCTGGGAAATAACATTCGCAGCGTCACTTCAGCTGCAAAGTAAAGATGTGATGTTTGTCCGCTTCTCTACTTGTTTCTGTCCAAATCTGTGTTTTGTAAACCACTTGCCATTAACATCCAGTTATATTACACAGAACTCTTTTAGCCGTCCATCCCCATGAGTCTAGTTTGGTAAGAAATCTGTATATAATGGAACACATCCACATTGTGGTCGACCTGTTTAAATTTATATCAGGGATGTTGGGGAAACATAATCTGTTATTTAATATCTCCCTGAAAGAAAGCGTATTACGTTGTCCCCTTTTATCCCCCATCAAGTCAGCCACTGTACTGTTGCCTGTATGTGTCTGTGTATATACTTAGTATTACTGGCAAATAGTGAGATACTGGGGGAAATATTAAGATGGTAATAAAACCAGAGGAACTGGCTTCAAAAGCCAGCTAGTTTGCGCCATTTTCAGACCTTATTAATGCCAATGTCTTCTTGAAAAAGAAGGAAATGTGACATGTTGATGTACTGTTTTAACTATAACCCCAGATTTTCCCTTAATATTAGTTTGAGGACAAAATTCAGAACGAAGATTGCAGTAATCTTGACCAAACCGGTCGTAATGTGGTGTATTACTTACATGCCTCAGCTAAAATGAGCACCCAGTGTTTCCCAGTGTTACTTGACTGCTAATTGCACTGTCTAAAGTGTATTAGAGAGATGAAACCAACAACACGAGGCTGTTAACAGGGCAGAATTTTATCACTTCGCGTGCAGTGTGTGCAGTATTTTTTTACTCATTGGAAATCTTTTCTTTACATATTGAAGTAGCAAATAACCTTCCATTTGCCAAGTTTTATATTGCTTGTATACAAACACACTATGTACATACTAGATGTGACAGTGGTAGAGGAGATGTCTGGCCATTGGAGAATGAGACAAAAAACTCATGTCAAGTTCGATGGATTTCATATAGCATCTGTCCGATGAGGACCTATTGATGAAAATGTGCTTCCTACACTGCAAAACTTGGAAATGACATTGTAAATAAAGCTTGTATAAAACAGTCTGTTTTTCTCATTTTGATGACCAGTATCATGCGATCACACACTACACACCTTGAGTTGTTTCTTGTGTTGGGTTTTGTAGGCTAACTTTGTTACTTACTTCAACTAACTTTACTAATTGGTATTTTTTTCCTCACCATCTGGATGAAAGAAATAATCTGCAGATGGATGCCAGCTGGCTACCTGGATAATAAACAACAACAGAAGTTTTCAGTTTTTACTTAGAGGCTAGAAATAGGAAATGCAGTAACAGAATCTGTCCCGGAGAGACTGTTTAAGGCCAGTTAAATGTGACCTGGGGGAGCCGGTAAATATGCGACGTACGTTGTTTGTTCGACCAACAATTGGGTAATAAGAAAGGAAGTAGACCTTGTCATCAGATCAACTCACTTGAGTCCATCAGTAATTGAATCATGTTCAGCAAAATGCAGAACAACTTGAGTATATAGAGTATCTACCGCAAGAAACAACACGACCTGCACTTCTTTCAGCATCATTGTTTTGAATGCTTTAACTGCTGCTGTTACACTACCGCCTCGTTACAGCACTTTTGCGGAAACAATGAAAAGGGCTTTTGGTTGCCATTGCCTAATATATTGTTTATATCAGACAGAAAGTTGGGATTGGCCCGTTCCAGTCCAGGCCGGGTGGAACTGAATGATCTTGTCTTCCAGAGCAAATAAAACATGAGCCCTGCAGAATGGACTGGTTTCCAGGCTAGGAAGAAAGAACACAGATGCCCAAAAAATGTGTGACATTTGACAGGTGAGGACAAAAAACAGTTGGGGCAGGTATGTATAATATCACACATGCAATCCTTTGTTTTTGTTTTTGGTGTTACTTGCAGCCAAGTTCAGGCCTGTGGTGACTTTGATTACTTTGTTCAGCTGCTCTCTGAAACCCCTACAGGCAGGGCTTCTTTGCATTTGTCAGTTCGACAGATGAGACGGTATCCAAGTCAGGCATGGAAGAAGTGATTCAGATTGTTTTCACGTGTCCTTAAAATACCCCACAAACTGGATGTGATTCTCTTTTTTTATAAGGCAGAATGAGGCTTAAGCATTAAGTTACAGTATACGGCAACTGGTTTTCTTCACCTTTGGTCTAAGTGCCATGCAGTACTATACTATCATAGTTCTGACTGTTCAATTCTGATTCCCAGTATCTGCTTCTCTTATGGGTTTAATCTGTGCGCACACAAACACATCCCTGCCTGGGAAATGAAGCCTGGATGCCCCTCGAGGCTGCGGACACAGGAACTTCCCTGTATCAGTGTCCCATTCTTCATTCTTGAGAGCTTCTTTTTCTCTCTGCAGCCCTCAGCCTCTGGGTGCTTCCTCCTGACATTTCACAGGCACGGGTCCAGAGTCAATAAAAATACACTTCTCTGGTTTCCAACTCACTTCTATCTTGATGGATCTGACTGAAAGGAGCCGATGGTTTCAATCCAGTGTGTTGGTGTCTCTTTCCATACCTCGGTCAAGTCATGTGTGCTCAGTTAATTTCATTCCAGTTAGGTCCCAAAAACAAATGACTGAAAGTTGAGGTCACTATTATGTTTACTGTGACTGTTTGTGGTCTTGTCTGTACATCAGGCAGATATTTTGATCAGGGCCATTCCTCCAGTTAATTGGAAATCTGTTTGTACTTAGATGCTTGTATTACATTATAGCAATTCTGAAGGGATGATGGAAGTTAATGCAAAGACATGGGACAGCAGTGTCCTTGGGAAAATAATAATGCATTTATTTATATTGCTATTTTATTATGACATTTTTGGTTAAAGTTGGTCAAACGTGCCAACAACAACAACATACAAGTTAAGAACAAGTGGTCACTTTATTTCAGATTCAATGCTAGAGGCTATCAGTCAATCAAAATTTTGAAACGTAATTTGTACTTTTCAATTGTTTTCAGTATGTCATTGTCAGTCACTAGTATGTTTTTTCCGGAGATAAAATTAGTTTATCTCATTGGCATGATAATAAAGTGACACTTTTCTTTCTTATAGTCTGTTATAGATACAAGAAAAATCTCCAGAATACTCAAAGTATCCATACAACTCTGCAGTGATGACTCCCAACTCCCACTTTGACAGGTATTTACTGTAAGTTCTTGCTCCCGTTTGCTCCATGTTGTCATCAGGATTTCAAAGAATCAGAAGAGAAAACATTAGGTCAGGGAAATTTAATGAGAAAATAAAATAACACCACAGGCAGACAGTGAGTCATGAACACTATGAATGAGGTGGACAACCAGCAGCACTGACATGATTCTACTCCTGTGGTCCAGACAAGAGCCCCCAACTCATGTACTGCTATTTGAAACATGACCTCAAGGTGTCTGATTCATTATCATTCCAATACAATCAGACATAGAGGATAGATCTGTGTGGATAGATAGACTCCACATAGATAAAACTATATGATTTATCTATGGAGATGCACTGAATTGTACGGCATCCATAATTCTTGGTTTAATGGCTTTGATTTATGTTTATTGGATGCAGGATTTGACAGCTTAAATGCTTGGAGACTAAGTCAAATGCTGAAGGTGCAAATATTATACAGTACACCCATTTTACAGAACATTGTTGTACTCAGCAGCAAGTGCTTCCAGAGTCAGGACATTGTTTTTAATATCCAAAGAAAATGTTGTCATTGATCCCAGATGTTTTTTCGACTCTCAATATTGAAGTAATTACCGAAACATTCCACCGGGAGAAAAATCAGAGCAAACGAGAGCTGTCATTTCCCTAATGAAAGAGCCTGTTATTATTTCTTCATAACTTAAAGCCTGGCTGACAATATGGGCTTTATGACACTTTCAATTTACATTTCAATCAGACCGGTGGGGGAGGCCTGATAACACAAGGCTCTCATTGATGCACACACTCCCCACGCGCACACACACGATCTGACACACACAGATCAGGTGGTGTTTGAGCACTTTGGTTCTTTGGAGCCCGGCGGATACCTGACCTGAGGTTTCAACGCGCACGTGCACATCGAAAAGGCACGGACACACACCTTCCCACGCACACACACAGAGCACTTTCAGCGTCGGCCAGCACGCAGCCAACCTCTCCACTTTTACATGATCATTTTTGGCACGACTTCAATGAGACACAGGTGAGAAGTGCACAGGCGAAACTGAAACCTCGTGCTCAGCCTGTTGACACAGTCAGAGAGTCAAAGGGAGGCAGAGTGG
>CAFUXE010000823.1:438853-456976 GCA_903364295.1 Serranus cabrilla | reverse complement strand
GACCTGTTGCTTCTCTCTGACTCGAAACTTTCAAACTTGTGGATAAACTCGGGCAAACTTTCCGGACGAAAGCGATGCAGAGCAGGGGGTGTGGAGGGAGCAGTCTGGCCCGCGGTCAGAGCGTGATGTGACCCTGCGTAAACTCCCAATGACCACCTCTCTCTAGCTCTCAAACGCACGTGAAGCAGCAGCGGCAGCGCGTCCATGTCCGGGGCTCGAGCCAGCATGACTCTGTCCGGCGGTTTGTCGGATACTTGTCAGCTCATTTTACGCGACCGCATGGAGCCGAAGCTGTGGAAGTGAGTCGGTACTCGGTCCACGCTTTCTGGGGGGATAGTAGAAGCAACACGTTGTGAAGCGAACACTAGCGTGCACACTGTGGACGGAGCTACGATGCGGGGCACTTTGGGCGCATTCATTCAGTCCTGTGTGATACTGCTGGTCCGAGCAGACCAGTGGAGGCTCAAGGACTCCGCCAACTGCGAGCTTCACAAGAAAGTAAGTCATTATGAAGTGAAAATAAGCAATTGCAAAGTTATATCCACTGCAGTTTAGCACATAGGGCACTAAAACTGCAATATTTTCTTTAAATTTGCACTATAAAGTGTCAGTACAGGAGCCCTTTAGTGCCATTTCCACTGATTTTTCTGTTTGACATTACCCTTTCTACATGATGGAGACTGTATACTTTGAACAATTTTCAGTTGCACCTTTTGGGGGAACTTGTCTAATGTGTGAACCAGGTTCACACTTTGTAGCCTATTGATGAAGTGTATTGTACTGGTCAAAATCAGACTGGTACCCCTTATATTTTGTGCAGGTTTGTAACCAATGTCTTTTTTTTTCATTATTTATTTGATATTTATCTAATACACATGCATGTCAATCCCTTAACGTTTTAACCCATATAATTAAAACAAACAAACAAACAAAAACAAAACCTTCACAAACACAGATTCCATTCATAGGTTGATTGATTGTTCAATGCACCAAGTGCCAAAACACCAAAAATACAGCTGTAGTTGTCAGACTTAAAATTAGGAGTTTATTCCTAGTAGTTTGGTTGGTGAAGATGGTGTGAATGAGCAGCCTAATTACAGGTTATTCTACAGCTTGGTCTGAAAGAAAATATTCTTTCCTCCGTCTAAAGTTCGAAAAACTAAAATCTGCTCCAAGAAACGGTTATTTTCCTGATGTACAACATATGTTTAATTAAGAAAATATCTTAAATTCAGGTAATTTTAATAAAAATGCCCGATGTTCTCCTAGACACACAAACAAAGTCATGCAACGGTAATTAACAATGACAATAAAAAGTTGGTAATGGGGAATGGAGTTTTTGCTTGATAAATAAGATAAGATAATGAGTTATCAATATGATTCATGATTGAGTAATTGATGAATTTGTTCCAGCAGTAGTTTTGTGTATTGGCTTTTTCGGAACATATAACAAACTAGGTGTGTGTGTGTATTTGGGTACACAGCATCCTTTCAAGACTTGCTCTGTCTTTTTGTAGTGTATTGAACGGATGACTAACATTACTTCACTTCCCTTTTATTGATTACCTCTCTATCTTTTTAAAGTCACCCAGAGTATTTCAGGTCTGATCTAGCACAAACAGGAAGGTAAAACATGCTGGGTTCACAGTCTGACAATCACTGACATGTGTATTGTTTGTTTGGCACTTGGGTCCTAAGTGGGCTGTTAATAAGTCATTATCAGTCTGTTAGCAGTCTGTCTAATAAACAGCCTCTCACAGACGAGGTGCTGGTGTGCTGGCTGGTGTCAGACGGGCCTGGTGTTGGCTCATGTAAAGGAAATGGCACGAAGACGACTATTAAAATTCTGTACCTTTTTTTTTTTTTAATTGTGTCTTGATTCTGCTCTTTCTAATATGCCCAATTTTGATTCTGAATTACTATGTATGGCTGCAACTCCAAGTTTGATAATCAGACGGGCCAAACATTCACTGGTTCTAGCGTCTCTAATGCTTTGTGTTTTATTTCACCATGGATGAAATTTCTTCCATAAAATTTTTAGATGCAGGAAACAAGGAGCTTAAAGACAATTCATTGGGCATTTTTAACATTTTTTGCACCTGTAGGGCTGCTTGATGATGGCAAAAATCATAATCACAATTATTTGGGTCAATTTTGAGGTAACACCTATGATTTCTCACTAACTTTGGAAAACATCATGCATTTTTTTTCTTATTTTACAGTGGATTTACTTGAATTCAAAATCAATAAACTGAAAAACAAATTAAAAAAGCAAATAAAAAATAAGAAATAACCAAAATAAATCATATTTGATTTATACCTTTAAAAACCTGATTGCTGTATCCTGAAAATAATTTAAACCAAAATAAACTAGGTCAGATATGTTGCTTTGCACTGCCACAATCTACTAAAAACTCGGAGACATATATCTAACATGTTCTAGTTTGTAACTCATAAAGAAAATATCTAAAAAAAAAAATAATCATATGTTGTTTTTTTATCTTCCCCCAGCAAACTGACCTGAACTCCTTCCTCTGGACGATCAAACGGGACCCTCCCTCATATTTCTATGGTACAATCCACGTTCCCTACACTCGCGTTTGGGACTTCATCCCCGAAAACTCCAAGCAGGCCTTCCAGGAGAGTAACATCGTGTACTTTGAGCTGGACCTGACGGACCCTTACACCATCTCAGCCCTGACCAGCTGCCAGCTGCTCCCTCAGGGGGAGAACCTGCAGGATGTCCTGCCCAGAGACATCTATCGGAGACTTAAGAGACACCTCGAGTACGTAAAGCTCATGATGCCTTCGTGGATGACCCCGGATCAGAGAGGGAAGGGACTTTATGCCGACTACCTCTTCAACGCCATCGCTGGGAACTGGGAGAGGAAGCGGCCTGTTTGGGTGATGCTGATGGTGAATTCCTTAACTGAGGCAGACATTAAGACACGAGGGGTGCCGGTGCTGGACCTGTACCTGGCCCAGGAGGCGGAGAGGATGAGGAAGAGGACGGGGGCTGTCGAGAAGGTGGAGGAGCAGTGCCATCCACTGAACGGGCTCAACTTCTCCCAGGTGAGTTTGAAACTGTGCTTGTTGGTGCTCAGGCCTGTTTTTCCATTGCATCCTCTCACTATTGTTTGCCTTAATGTTCCTCTTTGTATTTCTGACAAGATATCAGTGTTGTTATGACACAAAATCCAAAAATCCACATTTTTGTCAGTCTGTCTTATACTTAAGGCTGCCTTTTCCTCATTTTCACACACCATATTATATGCAACATTGTATCAGTCCAGAAAACTTTTTTTTTCTGCAAGCTGAGTGCTATTTATTAATCTAGATGTTGCCAGGTGTTGGAGATATCGGCCGTAGAGATGTTTGCTTTCTTTTCGATAAAATTGAACTAGATGGCACTTTGTGGTGCACAAAGCGCCGAAAATGGAAAATCTCAACAGAAATGTCTCGTTCCATAAATCACAACCCAGTTACTCAAGATAATCCGCAGATGTTGTTGTTGTGAGCAGTTGGAACATTTTCTTTCTACCAAACACCCACCAACCATATCACCATGCAGCTGAGCCAAGGAGCACGCCATTAAGGTTTTTATCTCGAGCTGTCAAAACCACGAGCCTCCGGTCCATGAGTGAAGGAAATGCTTGCTTCTAACTGTGTGGTAATAAGGTCAAAGATTGGAAGAAAGAGGTCTGAGAGGTCATTCATATCAATTTCTTGGCAGGGAAAAGGGTACTTAAAGTTTTTTGTTTGTCACTGGTCAATTCTCTGGGCATAATCTATATTTATCCTGTCTAGTCGCAGGTTGCTTGAGAAAATTTGTTGGTAACTTTTAGGTTTGTTTCAATAAACTCAATGTCAAATCCACTCTTTAGAAGAGGCTTCACATCATCTGCACTAAGATGTGTAATAATGACAAAGTGCAGATGTAGCTTATAGATTCAGATTAATTATTCTTTTTTTACAACAGAGGCCTTCAGTTGTGTCTTTCCCTCTCTTTCCCATAGCTTAGCTGAGTGGGGAAAGGTGTGGTGTTAATAATCAGCTGTACAAACATTCGGCCGTGCTCCGCCACGTTCTTTGTTATTAAAGAAAAATGGATCCTAATGACTCAAGTCTGCAATCGCCAGAAAAAAAGGAACCTTGTTCCCCAAACTAGCACACTTAAGTCCCCTTGTCTGCCTGTCTGTCTGTGCCCCTCGGTGACCCTTTGAGTATTACAAACATCTCTCAAAGGCAGCAGTCACTATGAAATCATGTTGCGCATTATTGAGGAATTTCTGCTAATGCTGGTCAGGAGCTAAGGGGATTACACTTGACCATTTACCCTAACACCCAGAAGCTTCAAGTGTTGTTATTTTAAAGCAGGCCTTGTTGGCCCGTCAGACTATAAGTCTCTGCACAAACCACCCAGCGGCACTTTTATTAGCATTCTCTTGGGTCGCACAAGAAGAATGGGGCAATGTTTATGTCTTGATAAACACACGGAGCATGGAGGAGTGAAGATTTTATTCCCTGACTGGGACGAGATGATTAAATTTAACTTGTGTTGTTAACACTTCTGCTGAGGAAGCACTTTCACACCATGAACAGTGCAGTCATTATTACTCAGATCCACTCACACTTGTCTCATTTTTGGCAGATCAGATGTAACAATTTCTCGTGTTGTTTTAAATCAGTAGAAGTGTTCTGGATGAGACTGTCATCACCATACGTTTGCACAAATGACATCTTAGTAAGGTATATATTGCCTTGTCTGGTGACTAAATCACAGAATATGTATTGTTATATAAACTTAAATGAAAAATGGATGGATCAAACCACAATCTAACCAAGTAGTTGTGCTGCCTAAACCTAGTTCCAACGTACCCATTTTAACTGAAACCACAATCTTTTTCTTAACCTAACCAAGTAGGTTCAGGTTTTGCACTACAGCATGGGCGCAGTGATCGCTGGCGTTGTTGGAAATTCATAGGATAACGCAAAAAAAATTGTTATTAAAAGATATCTATCAAACTGTTCACAACAGCAACAATTGGTTGACTAATAAATTTGATATTGATCGACTATTTAAGAAAATGCTGTTTCAGGATTGTTTGCTTCAAACTATATCATATTTTATTGAATATCTTTACTTTTGGACTGACAAAATAACAAATCTAGTGACATCACTTTGTACTAAGAGAAACTGGGATGGACATGTTTTTACAGTTTTTGACACATTATTGACGAAATGATTAAGTGATTAATGAAGAAAATAATCAGCACATTAATTGATAATGAAAGTAATCCTTGGTTGCTGCCCTAAACCAGTTGTACACAACTTTAATTTAATTGTGCAACCCTGCGTTGTAAAATGATGAATGAACCCTGTAACCTTTCATTAACTGTGACACACAGTGGATTGTGGCAAGCATGACGTTTGCAGTTAAGTGTCTCTGTTCCTAAAAATGAGAACATCTTTCTTTCAGTAGTTGAGTGCCCCACACTGCAGCTCCATATGTAGTTACCTCAAGAGTGTATGCACATAGCTGCCATCGGTACAGCATGACCCATATCCTACAGGAGGTGGCAGACAATCATGACTGATTTTCATTATAGTCATTTTTAACACATGGAAGGCACTGACTATGTATTTTGGCATTCAAATGTGGGGATTTGTTGTTATGAATATCACAGGAAGAAAGTGGGAGGCTGAAATTGGGTTTGTCAACAGGGCTATAAAGAGAGAAAAACCTCCCATCATCACAGCTTTTATTGAATTAGGTCCACAAAGGACTCAACAATGAATTCTAGTGTCCCAGAAACAACCCCTACCCTGACACTGCACCAGCACAGTACACAGCTTGGCACTCCATAATTTCCACACTCGGCTTGAATCTAATCAACAGCAGCTTGATGGACGCCTCAACCGGCCTGGCTCGGAGCAGCCCGCTTGATATTTCAGCAAACATTTTCTCTCAGTTTTTGCAGCGTAGTTGAAAAGGGCAGTTCCATTTAAAGCCTTTTAGCTCAACTCAAGTGTAAGATGTCCAGATAGAGTGTGATGAGTGAGATACACTCTTGGTGAAACAATGCTGCCGCCTCAGACGCCATTCTTGACTGGAAGTACTGTTTAATGAGGCTACAACTACAGAAGCATATTTACGGCCTGTTATAGTCGCTGTAATGTTTTCGCTGGCCGTTTACGTCTGGCATTTAACAGACTTTGGAGGAAAGGGAAAGGCAAATGGAAAATATTGCATGTATTGGAGTAGTGAAAACTTCTCTCTTGCCTTTGTTAACGTGCACGGCTGATTGGATGAACGCACCGCTCGTCAGGCTGTCATTTGTCTTAATTTACTGATTTCCACAGTAGAGAAGCAAGGTGCCTGTTCAGGAGGCATACGGAAATCTAGTTTGGAAAAATTTTAAGTTTCATATTACCTCGAAAGAATAGTTTGAATAGAGGTTGGTGAGGTTTTAAAAAGATGATTCACACCGTCACCTGCTGACTTGACCAGGACTTTTTAAATTTCACAGAGGCACTGGAGGAATTGACAGATTGTCAATACTAAACTAACTTTAACGTGATTCCAACTTGTTTTCTTTTTTCTTTTTTTTCAACTTTGTGACAAGATGCTCTGATTAAGTACTACAAAGCTAACACATGATGTGGTGATCTAAAAACACACATGTTATGAATGTAGCGGTTTCACCTTGTTAATTTACTACATGGTCATTTAATTCCTGTAACCTGTTTTTTCTTAGTTAAGCCTAATAAGCCTAATATTAAATCTGGGGCACTCAGGGGGGTAATGATGTAAAAAGTCTAATATCCTGAGGTGTTCAACATACTTGCCCCTATTAGGTTCTTAATGGTTGAAATTACCTGGGCATATTTTTAACTTCTGTATCATTGCCCTCTTGCCTCAGATTTCTTCAACATTTCTGAACTGGTAAGATCCCTAAACTGAAGAGCACCAGTGGGATACCTTTTTCCAACCCAAGCAGCACTCAACACAGACCAAGTCTAATATAACTAAGTTATGAAGTTTCCTCCTCGAGGCTAGGCAGGGCGCTTTCTCTATTAAGAAGATCTTGCAAGAATCTGCCCATGAAACTTAAAAAAAAGTATTAAAATATTTATTGTGTTCATCTTCACATTGATTCTTCAAATGCAGAACTGAACTGACTCCTGTTGTATTTTGGTACCTAAGTCCAAGCTTTGTGCATCAGTGCCAAAGTGTTTAACATCTAGTAGACTTACAGGCTGCAAGTTATCCTAATGGGTTTAAAGGGGACATTTCCGTATGCTATTTCCATGGCCAGGGGACAGTCAGTATATGTGAACATGAGCTACTGTCTCTCAAAACCAGGAAGCAGCTCCAGAATTTATACCTGATGACAAGTTTTTTTGCACTCAAGTTTTTGGATGTGGGAGAAAGTTGTTTACCAACACTTTTGGGCCATGGGAATAACATGTATGAATTTGAAAATAGGTTGCTTTTTAGTCTCATCTTACAAGTGATGTGTCCATTTCTGCCTGCCACTATAAATTAAGCCCATTGAGCTCATTATTTTCCAACCACAATGAATTATACTTTCTTTACTCAGATCCCTAATCTGGCTAAGCATGACTGCTCTTATTCTTGCGCGGTGCCCCTCGTCTTTTGAAGAGCGGGCTCAGCCTTGCCCATTACACTAAGTGAGCTTGTTGAGGACAACAATGGCCGTATGAAGGCCGGCTTTCTCTGTCACTGTTGTTGGAAACCCGCGGGACATTCCACACCTCAGTGGAGCAGACCTGCTAATGAAAGTGTTGTTTCTTTCCTCCCATCACTGGGAGTAATGGTGCATGGAGAGGTGATGAATGCAGGTCTCAGTGTACGTCTATGAGAACAGGGAAGGAATGTTTGAAGCCCATTTGGTTCATTCATGACGAGAAGGGAGCGGGGAGAGCTGAGATGCAGACTGAGATCAGTAGAGGAGCCATTAAGGAAGGAAGGCGTGACTCCGTCTTCATTAAAGGTATCATGACGTTACCTCTGTTTGACAACCTTGTAACTTCACTTGTGGTGTTTTCTTTTCACTTGAGCTGACGGGCTTCGAGGCTCTGGATCTGCTGGGTTTCACCAAGAAAGGCCTGATGTAATCCAAATATACTCATAATATTTTACCCCATTATCATATCTTCCTGTTTGTCTGTAATTCAGACATTTCCATACCCAGTTTCAGAAAAAATACTCTTCCCTATGTGGCAACAACAAGCACATACCCCAAATCATGTCCTGCTGCAGTTTCTTACATAACACTTTTTAATATTTGGGGTTAAACTTTGTTTTCATTTTTTTAAATGGATCTACTTGACAGAACCTCTTGGTCAAGAAATATTCTCAGCAGACAGAGTGATGTCTGTTCTCAATTACAGTCAAAAGAGAGCCCTCTTAGTGACTGGGTTTCAGCGTTAACATTAAATAAATCAAAGTGCAGTTTGTTCTTGAATCAGCAGATTTGTGGGAAAATGTCTTGTAGCATAAGTCTGATCTGAGAGGTCACTTTTGAACATATGGCTCACTCTGTACCAAAACTCATTGGATGAGACAGACGCTGTCACAAAGTGTGAGCATCCCCAAGCTCCCACACCCCGCGCTGTCGCAATTGTGACGACTGTTAAGTGTGTCCGTTAAGTAGCTGCTTTGAAAAGTGAAGCTAGACATCCTGGACAGTAGTGACGGTGCTTATTTTCCAGCCCAGCGTAGGCAAGCTGCCACTGATTTCCAGAGTTTACCCACAGAGGAAAATCTGTCCCGATCCCCTCGGTAATGAGATTAGACGGCAAAATGAGAAGGGTGATGAAAAAATGATGATGAGGGGTGGGAAACTTTAGGATTCCTATAATTCCATTTGATTTGTATTCTTGGTGTCAGGATTAGATTCGGAATTGTAATTCGCAACATGTCACATCACCTGATTTGGTGCGATGCAGCCTTAGAGGTGCTGCTAGGTGGGTTTTTCCGAACCGTTTTCAGGTTGAAGCACATCATCTCCTTGCTGTAGCTTCATACGTATGGTACAGATATACAGTAAGAGTGGTATCAATCTTCTTATCTAATACTTGGCAAGAAAGCAAAAGTGTGTGTTTGTGTGTGTAAGGAGAGAGTGTTGGCACGATGACAGTATTACACAGCAATACCCTCGCAGCAAATCTGATTAAATCTCATTTGTCCCGCTGATGGAAAGAACCGATTGATTCCGTGATCACCAGAGCAGAATGGCCTGCAGTGATGAAATGTATACATGTGCTCACATGGGCAGAACACGGCCAAAAAATGACATGATAAATCTTAACCTGTGCTTGAATACATTAAGCTCATTAAGGTATTTCAAGTGGGACTCTAATGCTCTGCCAGATGATTGTCTTGGCTTAAAGAATATACATCTGTTATTCAGACAAATGATGAATCGTGGACATTTTTAAACAACCGGTGGAGCAGCTGTTCCAAGTAAATGTCATCATATGAGATATTAATAGGACACATGCTATGTAATTTCTCAAAACCAGAAAAAGTACAATCAGTGAAAATACATGAACATGCACTTTAACGGTCTTTCTGTAAGATTAATACGTCTGCTATGATGTTCACTGTTTGCAGGGAAGCTCCAAATATTGTAGGAAGTGTTTCATAAGTTTATTTATTCTTTGGTCTTTAAATAGTTGATAAATTATAATTTGACTTCATTCTGCTTTAATCAGAGGCTGTTTGCTGTGTGTTTGTCCAGGGAATATTTCTTCATATAATTGCTCGTATCCGTTTATTATTGTTTGCGTCTTTGTTTGCATTTCTGCAAATGTTTGCGAGAGTTCATGCTCGTGTAAAACTGAGCGCTTGTATGTGTGTATACAGTGATATGGTTTGATTTCCAACATGTCTTCACAGCTTCCTTGGAGTCCCTGGTTTCATGTGGCACTGAGGTGCTTGATTTCTTCCCCACTGTTGACCAAACAGTCCCATATTAGATGTCTGACATTTCTCAGACATTATCTGTCCATCTGTCGAGATACACGACACCGGAGACAAAGACACTGAGCTCCTCTTACTTCCAAAACCTCTTTTAAAAAAAAAAAGTTGTAGAGACAGAGATTGCATCATAAAGAGAGCTGATTGAAAAAGAAGCCCCAAAGGTCACCAGTATGAACTGTTAATGGAGATTAATGCCAGTGAGTTTGTATTGATTACAAATGATTGGAAGCAGCCATACTTCTATTTTTAAGCATATGTTCCTATGATCATGAGCAAATCCTTTGTTTTTTGCTGCTGTCATATCAAGGTAGAATCATTTCTCAAGTTTGATTTTCCATTCCTGCGCAAAACGTTGCAAACATGGTTGCAACATTTTGTTTTTCAAGGATAAATGATTGAAAGCGGATCGGATGCAGCTGGATGGTGCCAACCGCGTGCCAAGAAAAAGAGATTAGGTCGTTGAAAGTATATACAGTAATACACTGGAGAAGAGTCTGACTTCTGGAGACCGCTGCAGGCTTTTCCTGGTTGTGTAACGCTGGCTTCTGCAGCCTAAATGGGGATTTAATAGCTTGTCTCTCTGACTTAACACCGGGTCATGAAAGCTTGTGCAGGCTGCGGAGCCCCGTAGCGCGATCATTGCTCTGCACCCATACTAATGTCAGATACTTCACAAATAATCCAGCGACTAGATGCTTAGTACCAGGATTTATCTGCACTTTCTACATACAATAAAAACATGCATATTGAGGCTGTTGCAGCCACTGGGCATGAGTGACGCACAATGCTTTAGTTGGCCAAATGGGTCCAAGGTAACAAGTTGAACCCAGTTCATTACAGTTAATTAATCAATGACTTGATCTACCCTTAGATTAATGTCTAATAACTCCAATTAAACATGTAAAAATAACTCAGAATGTAATTAGGGATAAAACAAGATGTTTTTGCAGGCAGTTTTCCATCCACTGTTCCAACATGTGCTTGTGAAAGCTGGCGGAGGGCAGCCCGCGGTGAAACACATTTGTGATTCTCGCACCTTAATTTAAGTAAGAAAAGCTCAGCACCTACAAATGTACTTAACACTCACTTACAGCGGCCTTCCCGTATTTAACGCTAATGTAAGTTATACGTAAGAGCAATTAGAGTCATTACGATGCTAATTTCAATTTGTTTGCTGCCCATCATTCCCTCTATTGTTGTGTTAGTTAAGATTTTTGCAGGCCTAAATGCGGCCGGGACCCCAGGGTCATTGTTATTACTGAGCTATGAGCAGTCAGCACTGAATTAGCATGTGACTGATAAGAAATTAAGGGATGCTCTTTTTTTGGGGGAAAAAATAATAATATGATTAATTGTTGCAAGTTGTAGAAGTACCATTAGCTACAGTATCAGAATACAGTAGTTGTGAAAAACAAGAATAATCACATTGTTTGTGTGTCAGGTTAGCAGATATCTCCGGTTACACCAAAACACAGCAGATTCCAGTTAATCCTTCATTGAAAACACTCTTTGAAACACCTTGTGTGAGGATTCCATTGTTTTCACGTCTTAGCCCAGAGGGCACAACTTACATTGACTGATGAGTCCCTTTTCTAGTAAATGATATAAAGGCTGACACATCACTTTCTTAACTTTGGTTATCACTTGTTAATTACAATGGTTAAATAACAATATTTACAGTAGTTTTCACATATTCAGCATTCTGCCACACTTAAAAAGTTTTAAGGGCTTTAGGATTGATTACACACGCTCAAATTATGTGAAGGTGTTTCCTATGAAGAAAGAATTTAATCAGTTAATTAAGATGTTTGGTTTAGGATCATATTTAAAAATAAACAAATTAATTAACCTTGTGTATGATTTTGCTATTTAGCACGCTACTAACATGTGTTTGAGTTTTTTTTACAAAAGTGTTTCAGGGATACAATACATTTCTTCAAGAGGCATTTTTAATTTATTTTAGTTGGTTAGAGGTAGGTTTTCACTTCATTAATCCTAATAGGAAAAGTCATCTTTCACTGCTTGCCTTTGACAATCACTTTTATTGTAAAAATAAGAACAAACAAAAACAAAACAAAAATCTGTTGTGTTTTGTAGTTTGCTTTTAAGAAAGGAAAAAAAAGGATATATAAGGTGTATCTGAGATGTTAATGATATCAGTGTTTAGTGTTATATCAGCAGAGGTACAGTGACCTCTGTGCAGGGGTTCACTGAAAGTTACCAGAATATAGGCAGCTTTTTAAATATTGTCAAACTGAAGTAAAAATTCAAAGGGAAACCTTAAATCTGCACTGTTTTAAAAAGTATTTGAATTTGGGTTTTTAAAGTCAGATACATAAGGTTTTGATAGTAATTTATTTCAATGAAAACGCAAATAAATGGAAGATGAAGATGCTGTTTAAAAGGGGTTTAGTTTAAAAAATGAGCATTAGCCTCTCACAGTTTGACATAAAGTCTTATAGATTGCTACTGGTATACTCGTGCTCTCTCAGTCCGGGCCAGGTTTGTGGCTGGTCTGCATTAAATCAAGCCTGCAGAAATGAGCCAAACCTGCCTGGACTTCAGCCGAGCAATTTGAGGCCAAAGCTGTCCACAAGGTCCAACACAGAGGATTAATAGTTTCTGCTCCCTCGCAGTGTCACCTGGAACTTGTGGAAAGGTTTTGTGCAGCAGCAACTTTGTGATTATTTGGGAAAAAATTATTTCTGCCTGGAAAATAAGGAGAAATTATTCATTTTTGAAGATTTTTGAGGCTTCTCTCACCTAAACCTAAACCCAAGGTATTTAACAAATGCTATAGTATTGTACAATTGTATAAAATTGACAACAGTGATCCACAGTAAAACGTATAGATATATAGATGCTGATGAAACATATTTAAGCCTATGAAGAGTTAAACTGCAGTCAGAGGGACCACACAGTTTGTGAGCCAACCTGACCATAAATCCACTTGTGTCTTTCTGGCTCCAGTCCACATTTTTGGTGGCTTTAGTGGAATTTCACAGGTGAGCACGACACATGAGGGTTTTGTGAGACTTTGCTGTTCTTCACAGATATTTCCGACCAGACTTGGACTCAAACAAGCAAATATCTTGACGATGTCACATATTTTACACGTACCGAAGGAGTTTCTTTCACTTGGGTGAATTTTTAAACCAACACTGTGAAGTTGCTCTCTCTGTTGCTCTCAGTGTGTCAGTTTCTGCTAATTACATGCATTGTGGCTTTTCAATATAAACTTCAATGTTCACAGGAAACAGTGAAGGTTAAGCAATTAAAACACTTGATTAAAGTTTGGAAAGAAAAGAGGTTGAAGTTTAAAACATCTATTTTCGCATTTAACTACTGGACACAGCAATGACGTATGATGTTGGAAACGTGGGTCATTTTCACATATAAAGTCTAGTGGACTCAGTGCGATTCAGTCGTGAATTTGCAACATTTTTGCATTTTTCATTTGGTTTAGTTTGCTTCCACACTGTGCTTTATGAAGTGCACCAAGCATTCTAAGCAAATGTCACACTGTCGACGCTGCCGTTTGTCTGTTGGACAGAAAATATTAGGGAAAGAGCTGACACTTTTTCAAAGCAAGTCACAGACTTTAATTTATTGTTGGTGGAGTTTTTCACGTATATGTGGCATTGATCCACTGTGTGATTGAATCCATTAGCCACCATTCGGTCTTTTAAAGACTGTTGAATGTGCTGTGTTTTGATTCGCTTCCTTCCTTTGGTTCCGACTGTGTTCTCACCTGCAGCGAGCTGAACTCTGGTGCCCTTGGAAGCGAACTAATACCCCTGTTCTTTAGCAGACCAGAGTTTGGTGCTTTGGTCGGCACCAGAGTTCACTTGAACACACCAGCAAAAACCAAACAGATTATCCGACAAAACGCAGACGAGTTTGCTTCAAGCTGACCAAACACCTCATGTGTGAAAGCACCACTGAATTACAGTTTACTTTGCTTTCACATGGGACACAAACACCGGCCTACTGGGTCAAAGCCCAGAATCACTGGAGATTTACACAGGGTTCCCCTCCAGCATGTAATAAAGTGGTAATAAATGGTGCTGAGCCTGTAGCTGTAGCTTCTAGATAAGATCTTTTCAGTGGAACACATTTCATTTTGACTAATAGTTGTTGCTTCTTGGGTGACTGACAGATATTGGTCTGAACACAAGTGGAAATGTGATGGTCTGCTGCTCTTACATTTTATGGACCCGTAAAGGAGAGAAAGGGAGAGATGATGTATAAACCTGCGGTGTGTGTGGTTGTAATTTCTCTGTGAAGTGTCTCATGAAGCAAGTAGCAGATAATTTTTTCTACTGGAAACACTTTTTCTCACAGTACTTTTCTGTCTTCCTTCCCACCACTCTGTATACACATAATATTTAAGAAAGTGGCCAAAAACACACTAATGCCATCGCAGCATGAAGCCAAACCAAGTGACGGTGCATCATTCTTGCATAGTCTCTCAACACACACACACATATATAGAAATGCAGAGCACATAGAGATGCATGTAAGCTATTATATGCACACATGCTTTGAAACATTTGTGCAAGTCAGACCAACGCATACATAAACACATGTATCCGATTGCTCCCACCGCTTAGACTGGTTTTCAGGGTTGTTTCTAAGATTGTTTGTGTTTTGGGGATTTGTCTGAGCTGTGAGATCATAAAACCTGTGAGAGATTTACAGCAACACACTGTTTGCCCCCCAGCTCATTTCACCACTATGTTATCACTCTTTGAAACATGTAAACATGCTAAAAAAAATCCTGTTAGCAAGGTTAAAACCATTACTCCAAATGTAGCCTCATTTGTTTTTTAACAGCTATGTTTTAAAAAAAAAAAACAGACCAGTGCTAGATTGTCTAGGCCAGTGGTTTTCAAACTTTTTGGGCTTGGGATCTTGTTGTTTCAGTGATGTTGACTTCAGTTAGAGGGACGGCTGGGATTTGAACCCAGGATTACAACAGGTGCTTAAACCAGCTAAGCTACAGCGCCTCCATCTAACAACCTGCGACCCCTTGACAACAGTAACCACATGTCAATAGCAATTATTACATTTAAGTAAGATGACATGATGATATCCTGCTATCAATGGCAGGCACTCATTTTGGCAACACTGCTATGAGTCATACTGAACTCATAGTGTATAGTTGTCACAAACTTCCACGGCAACACCTTGAGGGGTACATTTAAAAAGTTTCAGTGATTTATCAGTTATAAATTGCTGGTTAAAAGCACCGACCGGCCACTTGATTAGGTACACCAGTACAATGTAATGTAATGAAATGCAACAGCTCTATCGTTAATTCTACAATTATTAGTAATTTTCCAGGTCTTGTTGACACTGGCAGAAAGGAAATACTTCTACTTTATGTTCATTATTGAGGTCCCAGTGGATGTTGATGGTTGTGTGCTGGAGTGCATTATATCGACAGGTCTAATAAAATAAAATAATAGTCTGGCACTACCATGTATGTTAATTAGGTGGCCAAAATATTAGAAACACCTCTTAATACTAATTCAATGCACTTCAGTTCAAAATTACTGCAACCTCTATAATGAAGATATATCTAAATGATTAACTCTGACAGTGCCGTCAAAACTAAGCATTATTATGATTGTAAAGGCAGAATTTATGGATAGGGATACTGAATTGGATCACATTAGGTTAAACAAGTGGACCTAAAATAATCCGTGGCCACGTACTGAGTATGTCAGAGACAGAAGACTTTGCAGCTGAATCCCAAAATCTAAAATGATCTACAGTTTGTGTGTCTCACTGCCCACAGCACTTCTCCCCCTGATCTAAAATTAGCGGATGTCCTTCTCGTGTCTTTTGTGTCGCCTTGACATTTCTAACTTTGGTCGTATAACCTCACATGACAGGAGCATGTTTATGCGTGTACTCAGAAAATTCAAAGGGACACTTTTGTGAAAACTGAACTCCCAACACATTGGGGATGTTTGGATGCTTTTCATATTTTGTTGGCTGTTTATAAGTCTGTGGTTGTGGGGCTGTGGGTCATGGCAGACGTCTGCACAACAACAACCATCCCTCTCTTCCCTCTGTCTTCTGTCCTTTCCACCTATGCCTCTTCATCACTTTTTCCCCCTCAGTTCCTTATTGATCAGTCGTTCACCACAATAAGCAAATGGTTTGGATGCTGGGTCCTGTTTTCCATGACAGAGCCTCATTCTGTACAGGCCTAGGATTTGTAATGGTGATTGAGTTGGAGGTCCAGGTCAAGCGTATTGTGATTTGAGTTTTTGTTTAGAACAAGGGGATTGATGCAAGCGTACAGAAAATGTCTACGTGCATATCAATGTGAACATGCACGGCTGTGTTCTGGTGTGTGTGCGTGGCTCGGTTTGCTTGCCAGCGGTGCTTTGGTTCTAAGTTCGGGCCAGTGGTTTAAGGGAATTGCAGATACTCGTAAATAGCGCTGTGTGGGTTTTTGATTCTTGCTGTCTCTTTCTATCCGACTTCTGCACAGTCAGAAGTTTATTTCTGGCACTGCTGTCTGCTGTTTTTGTTGTCCAATGCTGAATGAGAACATGTTTTCTGAACAACTTTTTACCCATCATCCATTGCAGTGGGAGATTTGATGTCTTTTAAATTCAGTGTTTTGTGAAGGAGCTTCATCAATTTGTAAAAATTTGTTTGGAAACATTGTAATCCTGAACACCAGGTTTGGAAAGGAATGCTCAACCCCGGGCCTGACTCCAGGGTGGGGCCTCGGTGACGCCAATCCGGGCGACGTACGTGTCTTCGTGGTTTGCTTCCTCATAAGGGGTCTTTGAACCGCTCTTAGTCTGATCCATCACCTAGGACCTGTTTGCCTTGGGAGACCCTACCAGGAGCATTAAGCCCCGACACCATAGCTCCCAGGATCATTCGGATGCTCAAACCCCTCCACCACGATAAGGTGGCGGTTCAAGGAGGGGTGGACCAAGTATATATTATTTAATATTTAATATATTTAATTCCTTTATTTTACTCAAAATATAACTTCTTTTGGTCTTAAAGTATTATTGATTATTAACAGTGGCTGTAATATTTTGTCAGTGAAAATAGAAAACATAATAAAAATTAAAAAATATAATGTGTTTAAGTTCTTGCCGTTCAGCAGCGGTTACTAAATGATATATTACCACAACAAAAAAATTCACGGTATCCTACTAAGCTTCTGCCCTTAACAGTCACATGCATATAAAATAAATAAAGTATAAATGAAGTATTATGGTTGAGGAGTATAGAGTTTTATAGATGTTATAATGTGACTGTAGAATCGAGTGGTCAGTGTAAGTCCTTTGTGACAAAACTGTATGACCTCAACAAAAGCTATATGTGTGTATTTGCGCTTTAGTCAGAAATATGATGCATGCTGAATGAGCAATAAATACGTGATTCAGTTTTATTGCCTGAGATTGACAGCTGAGGGATGAAAAAAGAGCCCCAATCAAGATGATAATGGTTCATATTGGTGCTCTACAGACAACAAACACACACACGCACACATAATGTGAATACTGGGATGATCAGTGTGTATCCACACTAAGTGCTCGCAGCTGAATCTCTGCACGAAACAATGTTGTTCTTGACTCGTGGCGTCCTCAGGATTAACAGCGTTCCTTCAGTCCACGGAAGTCGCAGAGATTGATGGCTGTTTTCCTTGTGGCTCACTGTGTTTTCAAGACCCTCGTGTTGTTTCTTAAAGGACTGATGGGGCTCAGCGGCTGTTTGGTCGCTCTATGGGTGTGTGTGTGATGTGTGTGTGTGAGTGAGAGAGCGAGAAATGAAGAGTGACATACAGAAAGACAGTGGCAGGGAGTCTGTTAGCAGTGGATGTCTGTTGTTGCCAACTCTTACAAACTCCTCTGTGAGGACCGATACCACCATAGTATTTGGGTGTGTGAGGGGGTTTGTGTGTGTTTATTACTATTTGCATATTAATATAATGAGGTCCATGATTCTATCAACTGAGAGTCTTGTGAGAAATATATTGATTATCAATTAATTTGTCGGTGACTTTTGTCGGATTATTGTTCGGTCTGTAAAATGTGAAACAGTTCAGAAGCCCAGGGTGACAACTTGA
>CAFUXE010000823.1:391890-417465 GCA_903364295.1 Serranus cabrilla | reverse complement strand
TTTTTACTCCCGACGATAAACACAGTAAAACATAATTTGTGTAAAAGAAAAGACAAACTGTGGCCATGTTTAATGATCCATCTTTTTAATTTCCACAAGTGAACATAGTTGTACATTTTGCATGAAATTATACTCATCAAGCTTTCTTTAGCTCACTAAACAAACCACCTCTCTAATCATCCGTGTCACATTCCCCCCAAATACTATCTCTAATAAATTTCACTTGGATGCTTTTTAACAGAACATCAGTCTTGAACATTTGTCAGGGGCGGTGACTTTAGTCCTGGAAGCCTGCAGATGATTCTTTGAGATAATGAATTAACTCGACAAGCTGTCCTGATATGTGAAAATAACAGATGAAGTGAAAGTGAAGAAAACCATTTCCTCTGCTACAGTAACAACTACCGTATGTTTAAAGTTTTCAGATATATCATCTGTAGAGGTGAGAAGTTCTGGCTTAATTCTTTTTCATTCCATCAACAACGTGCATTCTGTCGACCCGGTCTCTCTGATTTAGCTTTGGAAATGTTTGGAATACCACTTGAAGCAGCCTCGGCTCCACTCCTGTTCTGTATAGCAGACTTTACATGGGCACCATGTCAAGATACAGTCTACATAGTCTCAATGGAGAAGTGTTTTAGCCGTAAACCGAAGGCCTTACAGGATCCTCAGCTATCACCGTCTGGGATCTGACGACTTAACATTCCTGTGTTGTTTTGCGTGCGCTTTCCCTTTTGTCTCTACTCCTGTTTTTCTTTCCGTTTAAATTTCGGCTGTTGACATGATTCTGCTCTGTCGTCTCTGCTGCTGTTGAGCTTGAATTGTCTTGTTTTTGTCTGTTGTTTTGCTTCTGCTTGTCTTCCCTCCATCTCCCCTTCAACAGCCAGCGCCTGTTTGCGTTATAGCGATCGGTATCAATCTGACAATAAAGGAGTGACCTATTGAATTCAGCCTGTCCGTGAACTGTGCGTCTCACTATGGCTGAGAGAAATAGAAAGAGAAATGTTTTGGTGGTGGTTGGGATGTTAGCATTCTTTGGCCTGACATGAGAAAGGCCTATTTCACGGAACAGAGGTGTATTTGTGCTTTTGGCTCGCCGGTTTGTGTCTTTCAAATTCACACAGCCATATCACAGCTGTCTTTTATTCTCATATCAGCGGCATCTTACATTTAGAACCATATCCTGGAGGAGTTTGAATCGAAAAGCTGTCTGATTCTTTGGAGAAGTTGTCAAGTATATCTTCAGCTGAGGAGGGGCCAATAGCTATAATGACCACTCTGAGAAGTCATAACAGATGGTGAAATGCATTTTATGGTTTGAAATCGAATCATCGTGACATGGATATCGAATACATCTATCTTCCAAATGTTTCTTTTGGCAATTTTATGAAAAATAATGCCCCCACTTTTCTTTCTGTTTGTTCAAGGTTTCAATTTATAAAAGAGAGACAAAATATGAACCATCCCTTATACTGGATAACATTTTTTTAAACATAATATCAATAAAACTTCCAGTATCCCAAATAAAGATTGAAATACATGATAACATTTTGAATAGATTGCACAAAATATAATTTAACCCTTAGGAGTCATCAGTGAATACAAACATCCTTGAGCATATTTATAGTTACAAGTAAGATAGTTTTATGTCTTGCATTTTCCTGCTGTATTTATATGTATGAATAGTCAAACAAAGTTGTTTTACTACCTTGAGCTATTCATAAATTCAACCCCAATTCCCAAAAGTGTAAAATATAAACAGAAAGCATGAAATTCAGAGTCTATATTTACACATATAACAACAAAAAAGGAAAGGAATTGTGAATTCCAATGACTACCATACACATTGGACAGTTTAAAATGTGCTAAACAAAGACAAAAATGAATGCACAGCAAGTCGGCAAAACTGAACCCAAATCTACCTGGACTCATGATGGACTCAGATGATTTATTCAGCCATGATAGCAACGAACTTCCCCTGACAGACAAATGTTTTTAATCCATGATCTAGTGTATTGTCTCAGGGTCTTCCCAGAAACGTAGATTTGAAGTTTTCATTTACTGGAGGAAATGATGACATCATCTTCAGAAACAAGGCCCATACAGTAGGTCATTAATGACTGAGCAGCAGAAGCACTGAAACAACATGTGGAGGTTTGTTTTGGCTCAGTCGGTAGTTTTACCCTTAAACTGGACGTCTCTGCTGCTACGTCAGTCTATGTTTTTCTTATATCCTTATACACAGAAGGGTGCTAAATCATATGCAGTTCTGTTTTTAATGTGTACCATTTATTTTTATGAGATAGAATTGAGAGATGCAACAGATTGGAGCTTAACTGCAATATGCTGTAGGGTTGAAGCAATGATGGTGCAGGATTTCAGTCCTTCCAGGCTGAGTTGTGGGCCCGTATGCAGACACATTTAACCAAACATATCTCGGTTTTGGCTACCGACTTTCTCCTCTCTGCTATTATGTTAAGAGTATCCTTATCCTGCAGGGAGTTTGGATCAAAATGACAACATATAGTTGCAAGTAACATCATACTAAATTGATTCCAGGCGAAAACATCCATTTTTGAAGCCATTTTTCCATGGGCCATCCAGTGGTAAAGAATCTTGGTGCCTGCTAGGATGAATATTATATTAACATTAAGAGACTCTTAGGTCTCAACACCACAAGTTGGCTCCGTTACATAAATTATCAAAGTTCTACTTAAAAAAAGCAACATTAACTGCTGCTATCCAGTAATTGAATTGTGGTTAAGGAGTCTTTACATAAAACACTTAGTGCTTCTCTGCTGCATTCCTGTCTCCCCGTCACTCTCGAGCACTTTCAGCAGCGTGGCTCTGGGGATACCACTGTCAGCGGGTCAGTGGGTTCACCACTTTGGTCCATATTTATTTCCTCCATCTATTTGATGGATTTCATTTTTTTTACATTCATGGTCCTGAGAGGATGAATCCTTCTGACGTTGCTGATCCCCTGACTTTTCCTCTAATGCCGCCATGGGATTTCTAAACCTCTTCCCACTTCGCTCCCGATTTGTTGAGCAGTGGTCCATCCAAAATCTTAACTATGGGGCCTATCTTCATCACACTTGAATGCAACTGGGCTCATAGAATCTGAAATGTCACTTTTCCAGTCATACCCAGTAGTATGTAATTCCAAAACATTTTATGGACCCCAGTATGCAGAAACAGATTGTTTTAGAATAAGTGAAAATAAAGCAAGGAAATACATGGTGTTTGCCTCAAACATGTTATTAGCAAAAGTGGGCATGTCTGTGAAAAGGGAAGACTTTTCCATTGAGATATGTGGAGGTCAAAGTTGAAAGATTCCCTTTTGAAAATGGCCATGCCAGTTTTCCTCTCAATAGAATCTGCATAACTTTGCAACATTATTTTGCTACCGCCAAAGTATTCCTTGGGTTGTTTAGTTTAATTTGATACCTGTATCTGCACTCTAGCTGAGCCCACTACAGCCACGGAGAGATAGTGTGTTGGCCGGGTCCACAAGGGGTCCTCTGAACGTTAGGAGGTTATAAAGACATCAAATATAACGTAATTAAAATGTCTAAAAATACACTGTCTAACTGAATGCTATGGACATTTTAATGTCTCTTACCACAAAGTATTAAAGAATGATGAAGTAAAGCCTGATAGACTCCATTACAATGCTACCACATGTGATTTATCTCAACTAGCTCGACAGTATTTAATCATATTGTCTCTGTTTTGAGATCAGCAGCGTCCTGTTCTTTTCAAGAAAATTGCACTTGACTGATAATAGATGAGGTTTAAAAATAATACATGGAGGAATTGACTGTCCATCAAAGACATAAAACAGTATGATTCAACCAGGGATAACAAGAAGTGCTATGTAAGCAGAGCCTGTTTTTCCAGACACTTGATATGTGTGTTAATATAGAGCTGGCATTGTTTGCAAAACACCAGGACGGCTGTGTGATCTTTATGCCAGTGGATAACCAATAATTTTCCTGTTATTTGTCTCTGACATGACTGTCACTTTTATGGATGGCTGCGTCTCCTTGACTGTTGAAGACACTGAGGTTTTGCTCGCCTGCTAGCAGCCCGCTGAGCCAAAACAGTGATTTTCCAGTAAAATCTTTGGCTGCTTAGGACTTCCGCTGTCCTAGAAATGTCAAATCCTGAACTTCAGTATATTATTTAGTTTTGACAATAGTTTAAAAGACTCTCTCTTTTTAACAGCTCTCTTTCTGCCTCTGCAGTTTATGCGCGATTGATGCTCTTAAAACCACTGTAGTGTTAAATATCTACACAAGAGTAGAAAGATGAAAAATTGGCCAGTTGCGGGGTATATTCAAGCCAAGCGTTTGTGGCTTTATGCCATTGGTAATAAAAGTTACTTCCAGGAAGTAACTTACACAGCATCCTGCAGGCTGAAGAAAGTGTCAGACACCTCACTGACATCTTCTTCAATAAAAGGCTTCATTCAGGTCTTAGCAGTGGTGATAATGGGCTGCTGGGGCCAGCTGACTAGCAGGGAACATGTACATAAACAGTTAGCCGTGGCTATATGGGGCCGAATGGCCTCAGTGCTGCCTGTAGCGTTTGTTTATCCAGCATGCGGTAATGTTATGAGAACTGCTGCTAGGGCTGGTTACAAGTTGTAATGTAAATATTGATGTGTATGGAAAAGGAACGCTATTTAAGGCTTACCATATGTTCTAATAATTTGAGCCGCTGATTGTGGAGACCTGATGTCTTTGGGAGGATGGATACTGCCATGGTTCTCAGCTGGTGTTCCTCTGAGTACAGGTGTGCAGAAAGGGTTCATTTAAGCTCACTACATCTGTTTTCTAAGCTACAACACAGTTTTTTTTTTTTATGTCGTCAAATGGAGAAATCCGTGTTCCTCATGCTGATTACAGGCAAGACTGTAATACAGTAGGAGCTAGAAAAGTGTACTCAGAGCAGTGAAGATAACAAAAACTGCTATTTATTCATTTTGTGTCATGCCAAACTTTAGTGGGTAATTAACTTTAATGTATAATAGCATGTCAGACATAACATTTTTATGCAGAGGCTCTTGTCTAAAAATGAAACCAAACTTTTCCATAGTTGTCAGTTTTTGAGCCATGAAAAGCTCAACAGACTAAACAAAGCGTGTTTTTAGCCCAGCAGATTGCAGGTGCAGCAAATTGCTTTTGCTAATTCTTAATTCCTGTTGGCAAGCACATTGTCCTGCACATTGACCAAAAAAGTTCCCCAGTTTATTGGCACCATAAGTGAGTAGTTAACTGGCAAGGGCACCTCAGCAGCTGGCCACTGCTGTAATGTTTGATCCAGTGAATACAAACCTGAATCGTCTTACCTTGGCATGCAAATGAGGAAACTTTTCTAAGCGCAATCAATTCCACGGTGGAATATTAGATGTAGCATCTTTGGGCTTCAAACTAGAACATTAAGAACAGCTGCCTTATTGGAATTATTCAGCTCTATCTCCAAAAATGTTTTTAGCAAATGTGTTTTGTGGGAAACATAATGAAGCTTGATTACATTTGTAACAGCATAACATATAAACATTTGTGTTACCTGTACAGTATATGTGCAAACTGTTCATGGTCTTGATAGACTTTGGCCTTACATACTGAAAAATGTAACTTGAAGCACAATATTTTGACTTTTTTCAATTTTAATAAAAGCCACAATCTTTTCCTTACTTTAACAAAAATATTTAAGGAGCCTTAACCTAATAACATGTAGGACATGAACTCTGCTCTGTGGTGGAAAAGTGGCGTGCTTTGTACACTCAGTCTCACAGTACCACCTCCTCTTTCAACTTCTGTGCAGTATAGGAACTCTCCAGATCCAGGCAGCAATTGTGTTTCCTCCTAATGGTTGACACTTATAGACGGTTATAGAAGCTGTCACTTCATAGAAAAGCTCAATAAACATATAAAAACTCTGTACATTTCTACAACCGTGACATGAGCTAATCTGTGAGCCCTCTGACTCAGCGGTGCCCCGTGTGAGTGTCGCTGCATGCAGGGAGTGAGCTGTGAATGAGAGCTTTCAGGTCTGTCCCTGCTCTTTATCTCCACCATCTCTCCTGTCTCCGTGCCGCTGGAAAGACATACAGTCTACATATTGTGCATTGATGTACATACTTTTGGCCCATTTCATAGATTTAAAATGTATGAAATTGGCCTAAATAAATAATCTGTGGAAATATATGTCAGATGTCACATATGTCACTCCAGAAGTGTGTTTCTTAAACGGTGGCTTGGGCCTGTTCACAGTCAGAGGCTGAACAGATACGACTGCTGTGTTTCATATGGAATTAAAGCAACACTAAAGTGAAAAAAGAAGTGTTTGAAAGGATAGTATTTTTTTCAAGTGGGGTTGTATGAGATATAGAAAGTCAGTGTGTTACCTACAGTTGATGGTGTCGGCAGTGAAGCTAAGCAATGTACTGCTGTCAATGTGGGCAGCAGCGAAACACATTTTAGCCACCTTAAAAAATGCCCACTTTAAAGATCCATATTGGTTTTATTTTCCCCAAAATTTTGCATACTTTCCCTGCTTTACCTTGCCATCGACAGCCCTTTGTCACAGGGAACTGGAACTGTTATATATCATCTCTTAAGCCACCAGACTCACGTGACAAAAACAGTCATTTTACCTTGTAGACCACTGGAGTGGCTAGTCAATGGCTGTCTCTATTGGCTAGTTTGTTAGTGTTACTGTGAGGCATTGGTGTTTTAAAGGGATGGTTCAGACTCACCAACGTCACACAATAACACAAAGAAATTAATCGGTCAAGGCATTGGTGGACCAGCAACTTCGCTGCAACTTAAAATTACTGTTTTTGTCAAAGGAGTCCAATAGCTTTAAGAGAGCATTTGGATAATATGACGTGGGAAAGGTTGCCTGATGGTAACGTTAAGCAATGAAAATATTCTAAACATCACATAGAAGAAAGATTTCTTTAGGTGGCATTAAAAAACCTTGATGCTGTACCTGAACTCTCCCTTTTATGTAGAAAACGTGATAATCTCCAGATAAAAACAGGTGTATTAAAAGGGTTGCTGTGACGAGACAAAGTGTAGTAATATTATACTCTGTAAGAGCATCAAATTATCAAAGAACCATTTTTGAAACAGTATTCAGTGCTGCGGTACAAAGAAATGCTTTATTTACATTTGCCGTGACACAACCAATAACCTGAAGAACTGATTGTGATGCTGTGAGCCAACATGTAACCAAAGCAATGCAGTGAAAACATCCGTGAAACCAGTGTGGCAGAACCAAATTTAACACAGCGCAAAAGAATGCTACAATGTTTACGAGTTTGCTCCACAGCGTCAGCATTTTCACAAGTATCATGTGTGTTTTGTTTTGAAGCAAATGTGGAAGTTTTAAAGTAGAAAAGTAAATATGGAATTAGTTTTGCTGTGTGCAGTGAGTCACGAGGTGTGGGTCCATCCAGGTCTGATATGTTAATTATGAAATTTAGACACTTGTGAGTGATATTTGGATACAAAATATGATTTTAAGTTTAGAAACTCTGCTTACATCTTTCCGTCTTTTTAGCAGAATTATAGACTAATGTATAGCTTGGTGGTACCAATTATTAGCAGTATATAAGAGAGGTGGTTGTCACAAATCACCTGGCATGTTTAGGCCCCAAATTTCATGCCTGTTGCCAAAGGCTACATCATACATGAGGCCTTATTTCAGGGAAATGCAGCCCTTCTAAAACATAATTTTCTGTTCCTACTTTCTGCCTCTTTCCGGGGCATCAATCATTTTTAATCAAAGGTGTCTGAATTTAGTTTTTGCTTGTAATTCCATGACTTCGGCACACCAGCAGGTTTTGTTTTTTCAAGTATGAAACATGGTCTTGTTAAAGTGGACTGCTGGTTATAAACATGTTTGGAGCATGGTGTTTGCTTCAAAGTCATCCTTTTTTTTTTATAAGTCAGATTTTAATAAATGATGTTCCAAAATGAAATTATAAAGTTGATCCATACAGTGAGACTAATGTTGAAGGCACATTTAGAGAAAATTCACTTTAAAATTGAATTTCTGTGTTTATATGATGCTACTCATTAAAAAAAAGCTTCTTTTAATTTTTTGTTGCGGGTCTGGACTTGTGATGTGGGGAGTGTGAGGCGGGGGTTGTGCCATATGGTTATTTAAATATCTTTTCTAGTCTCAAGCATATAATAGCACTATTTTCTTCTCAACTCTTCCAATAAACACTCGGCCCTCAGAAACACATTGAGTCCCTTTGGGGGACACGTCAGAATTGATGGTTTACCTCCTATTAGAATTTGCGTGTGTATACGTATTTGTATGCGTGTGTCCCTTTGAAGTTCTGCAGTCCGCCCACCCTTCTGTGGCCCTACATTGTGCCGAACAGCTCCATTTGTCCCACCTTAATCCCCTGACGTAAACTCACATAAATCACACTGAGTTGTTTCTAAACGTGGGCAGGCTGGGAAACTCTGTCTCTCAGTCTCTCTGTCTGCTTTCCAGACTCCCATGGAGGGTTTAAGAGCTGCTGGGTATTCATTTAACTGACCACCTGTATTGATAATGATTTCAGCTCAAAGCACAAAATAAATGCATGGAACTTTTGCGTGGCAGCGGTTGATTATCCTCCCACATTGGCTCTTAGATGATTTAGAGGGATGCCTAAATGATATAAAGGAACCCTCATTCCTTGAATGGTGAAGCATAAAATCAGAAAAACCAAACACAAAGTAAAACCAAAGCTTGTCAGTCAGGTTTTATTCTAGTGGGACATTGACTTGCATTTACCAAGAAGACTAGTTTTTAAAAAGGGTATTCAATTCTGTGAAATAGACCAGCTTAAATGTTGACATTGCACTTTTTAGTTTTACCCCTCAGTCCTCTTCCATGGCTATTTCACACTGAGACACAGCTTTAGCCAGCGCTTATTAGTCCTAGAGATGGGGCAGCATGATGGCACCCAAAGTGCACCGAGGCCAACCTCTCTCTATCGATGGCTCTGGGCCAGATTAAAGTGCCGGGGCTCATTGTTTACACAGCTCTGTGGTACCACGGCTGAGCAGGCCCAAACAATGGGCCCCTGCTCCCCCTTGTCAGAGCGAGGGGAAGAATGGAGACCTCTTGACATGGCAACCTGAAGCCTCAATGCCCCCACTTCACGTAGCTGAGAGGGTCAGAGCGAGACAGAGAGAGAGAAAGAGGGGAAGTTAGCGATAAGGAAGATGGAGGGGGGAGAAAAATGGCAGATGGGAGGAATGAAACAAAGGATAGTCCAAGAAAAGAGAGGAGTAGTGGAAAAAGGTGAGGAGAGGTGATGATGAATGGAAAGGATGTAAAACAGTAGGTGTAGAAGAAGAAATAGGATGCAAAGAAAAGTTGAGCACTCAAGCATTTAGGAGCCAGCAGGAGTCAGGAGAAAGAAATATTTCAACGTCACAGGAAGTAATTAAATTAGTTTTCTTGCCAAGGCCAAGACAAGAAGATCGATACTCTCACATGGAGTGATATGAGCTTAACATGAGGAATGAAAGTCGGGTAAAATCTAGCCTTGCTCTGTTAAAAAGTCCAAAATGATAAAGCTCACTTTAACACATTTCTAATGCTCACGCTAAACCATCAACCATTGTATGTTTTAATTATTTGTCAGTAGTCAAAGGAGAGAAATTGGATGGAAAGCATATAAGCATATTGTCAAAATCAGTTTCATTTCATTTTCAGCTCTTCAAACAGAAGGTTTCTTAAATGTTTATGACTGTCTTTTCTCTGCTAATGAGGTGATATTGCTGCTTCCAGGATAGAGAGAAGTGACGGCAGACATAAGACACAGGGAAATGTTGCCCCCTACCTGAGTTTAGTGTGTCTCATTGTTACAGCACAGAAATTCATCTCCGCTCTGTGCTGAGGTTTCCATCACCTTTATTTTCTATTAAACTCATCATTAGGACTTTATGCACCATCTTCCACAACAGTGCAGCTAGAAGGGTTTTAAATGTCTTATTTCAATTTGCCTGCAGTAGCTCATTGTTAGCATTTAGAAGTGGAGTTCTTAATTTAATTTTTTTTGTGGTTTCAGGTCACTTTCTCGGCAATAATACAGTCATTGATGTGCTTCGTCGCCAGGGATACGAGGTGGAGCACACCCCTGCTGGGCAGCCCATCAACAGGTACATTTACTGCGAAATGCCCTTAAACACACACACATCATAGGGACACATGCATTTTGTGATGTACAATGACAATACATGCACATATTTAACTAATCCCCAAATATGTATTTATAATTATACTGAAAAATACTTCAACTACTTCTAAGTGAATGTTGGCTAAATCTGCCACCAAATAGAAAAACTTTAGTGCCACTAATGACAGGAAATGAATCAGGACATGAGACTAAATGTTACACACAGCCATTTAAAATGATGATTTCTAATGAAATACCTATTGGGATGAAGTAATTCAGGGAGACACGGACAAAGAGGTAATCTGCTCTGGGCCTTCTCTGTTCCAGCGAGTTTGCTTGAATAATAATTTTCCATAAAAAGCAGAAGAAATGTCTGAGAAACCAGAGAAGACAGAAAAGACTGACAAAGAAAACAGCAAAGAAAGTGAGGAACACAGAAATGACGGACAGAGAATCAGGCAGTAAATATTATGTTTCGCCATAGTTGTTGCACATTATGATTTCTTTTGAAAACATGAGTCTGTAAAACTCCAAGGCCCATATTTTATCACTTAAATGGGTGTAAGGTTTCATGTCCCAGCCACATTTTACAGGGCAACCGCTGCCTCATGGCCCTGACAGGAATATATATTTCTTTCAACTTCTTCACTGACTGGATTTCAAATGGGAAATCATTTTCTAAGTAAGCACAACTCCATAGTTGGTCTGTGTTCATTTGCAGACCCAAAACAGATGTTCCAGTTCTGCTCTGGCCCTTGTGAGAAATGTGTTGTCTGCAAATGATGAAAAACTGCACTCAGTAGCTGTACGATGAATGAGAGCTCACTCACTCCAAGTGTCCTTTAACAAGAGGATTTGCTTCATTGCCTTATCATAATTTAATTAATTTACATACACTGTTGACACCAGAGAGTTATTTACTGGCAATGAACCACAAATCACACACCAGGCTCACTTTGGTGTGGAAGTTGGTGATCAGAGTAAAGAAGATAAATAGTCACATTCAGAGCACTGTTGTTATTAAATAAGATAAAAGGATCTTAATTGGTTTTACATTTTATAGGGTTAACTTTAAAGGGATAGTTCGCATTTATTGAAACGAGGTTGTATGAGGTATTACCCACAGTCAGTGTGTTCTGTGTAGTAGATGATGGTATGTGCACAGATGGGGACTGTCACAAAACTTTTTTTAAGCACATAAACAAAGGCCCACCTTAAAATGTAATACCTGTTCATTTGTAAAATATGTCCACCGATTGGAACCAAAACAGCCGATCTGCAGCGGTTCGACATAGCAACATGGAAGTTTTACAGTTGAGAAAAAGTAGTGCCAAATGAAGCAGCAGAGGATAGCAACAAAAATCAGTGGACATATCGTAAATATAGCATATACATAAACGACTAACATGTTTATATAATTAGCATTTTTTCAGCAATACCAGTAAATGCATAATAAATGGTATACGATAGTATAAATGAGATGCAAAGCAAATAAATGATCTTTTGCGGTAAAATGCCTTTGATACATGTTGTGCAATCCAATTGTTTTATTCAATAACTATAAACATTATATGTGATGTTACCAGATATTGTCAAAACATATTTGATTTCCAACTGTAAAACTACAACTGAATGAACCAGGTTGAAGCTGAAGTCTGGTAGATGGAGCTGTGGAGTGAGATGTGTTGTTTTTTCCAGTTTAAGTAAAGAAATCTGCTCAGTGATGTCCTTTATTCACCGGGGCTTTTTATTCTTTTCTGCTGTTTCCACTATGTAGATTGTAGAGCAGATAAATCTGACAAAATCCCCAGCAGCCACCAGTGAAGTGTTGTTGAAAAGGCCAACCTCAGCAGAGCTCATACCTCCTGCTGTGAAGCATGTAGTGCAGTCTAGCATAGCACACTGTGCGGGTGGCTATCTCAGGGCAGATCTGTGTTCCTGTGTGTGTGTGTGTGTGCGTGAATGAATGAGTGAATCTACTTTCACACAAACTCTGTGTGTGATTCAGGGTTAGGAGCCTCAGATGAACCAATCACAGTACTGCAGAACACTGTTTTAAGTTAATCTATTGAATTCGCTATTCACACGAGACCTGAGATTGGTTTTCATCAGGAAGATGAGTTGTGGTTTTGCTCTCATACTTCCCACTCCAACACCCAGTTGTTTTTCCACGACATGTTTCTTATTAGACTGTGTATTGATTCTTGGAAAAACCACGGCATCTTATTCTTATATAGCAGGAATTCCTCCTCTCCTTTAATTTTTTTTTATTCAGCCATGGCTTCACCTGTCCTTTCTTGGCTTGAGGGGACACCTTTTTTAATGGAACATCCACTTTGACCAGGTCATACTGACGAAATCTGTAATTTAAGCAACTGATCTGACAAGCCTTCCCCTTCACGGAGACACCTAGAGTCAGACTGGTTTCACAGTACTAACTGTTGAGTCACAGCGAAAGAAAACATGCCAAAATGTCACAGCGTCAATGGAAACCACTCCTGCAGCGTATCAATTTCTTCGCCATTAATCAATTTGTTCAGGATCTAACAAACACAGGCAGTTTTTATCTAAAAGATTGATTTCTGGTGGGAGATTCCACCTGAGGTGGCTTAGCTGGCCTCTCCAAACCAAATTCGATAAGTAGTATTGGCATAAATTCAGCCCATTTTGGGACTTTTACCCACCATGTGCCCCATTGACAGGGACATGCATTACTGAAACATGGAGGAAAAAATACTGGAACCTTAAATTATTCTGCTGTAATTTGCACTCCACAAATCCACAAAAATCAACAATATTTCCAGAATTTACAAAACTTTTGCTAAAGATTTTACTATTTTTACATTATTTTAGTTGGCGTGCAGTCCAGTTTCGGCTTACACAGGGTAAACTGAGGCCGTTATCTGTGCTGTTTACAAAGCCACAAGACTCCATTGACAAAAACAGTAATTTTACCTCAGAACACGAGTTGCTACATATATCTGTTAAAAAAAATAAAAATCTCCCAAACCATTCCTTAAAAGGTCGCATTAAACTCTAAACCTTTATTTCAAATGTATCCTATGTCCGTGTGATGTGCACCCTCTAGGAGGTCATCATCCAGGCCTGACTCACCAGAGTCCGAAGACCTCCATGACGAGTCCCCTCTGCTAGAGCCTTTCCTCCATGAGCTCCACCACAAAGAGGATGATCAGGGGCGTCCCCTTGAGGACGACCTGTTACCCCACATGCTGCTGCCACCGGATAGCCTGGAGCTGCTGGAGAAGGCGGAGAGGAAAATGCTGAAGAAGAAGAGGAGGAACAAGCAGAAGAAACAGCGGCATAGACACTTTAATGACCTCTGGGTTCGCATCGAGGAGAGGTAAGAGCACGGGGAGTGGTGGGTGGTGAAACGATAAACGTGCATGGGATCTTGTTACTTATATACATCTGTCATCAATGTCTGACTCTCTGGCTGTGAAAAAGGAGATGAGGAGAAATGTGGAAAAGGTGAGATGATGCTTCGCAGGTGGGGTGAAAGAAAAGAAGATAAAGAGAAGAAAGAGGATGTGAGAGGAGAGAGGGGAAATTGGAAATGTGTAATGCAGTCTTTCCACCTGTCTATAGAATAGAACTGACACTTCCTGGTGTGATGCCGCAGGCTCAAGCACCCAACATATCACATCACCATGCTCTTCATGCAGTCTGCACACACTTCAGCACGTACACACACAGCCTGCAGTGTGGCATGAGTCCAGACTAGTTCCTAGCTGGTATAAGTGTCTTGGATGTGAAAACAGCAGCCTGGGAATTCCTACTAAGTATCCGGTTTTGGTCTCGCAGTAGCTCCAGGCAGGGACTAACCGGACAACAAAACAAGCTCACCTTTCAGACAAAAAGGAGACCTCTGCACAAGGTGTGGTCTGCCGTGTTGAGACTTAGTTTTGTTTGTTGTTATGTTGTCAGGGATATGATTGTGCATGTAGACAGGAAGCAAAATGGTTAATTTGACCCTACATGTATTTTCTACACCCACGTATCCTGAGCAGAGTTAGAGGCTACGTCAGCATGTGTTGGTGAGAGGCTTTAGTTTATCACAAAGTGAGACAACCACATCCAGTCACACCTATGGGTGATTTAGAGTTTCCAGTTCACCTGACTTATACATCTTTAGACTGTGGGAGGAAACCAGAGGGGACCCCACTCAGACACAAGGAGAATATGCAACACAAAAAGGCCCCAGGACCTTCCGACTATGAGAGCAAACCGCTGACTCACCTTGCCATCCGCGCACTGACTAATCATGTAATATATATATTTTACAGCTATGTGTTGAAACAACTTCATTTCATTTAAATTCAGACCTCATTGTCTGAAAGCCCCATGAGGGAAATTTCATTACTACACAATCATCAGCCTAAAGGTCAAGACGACTATTTTATCTCTCTAAAAATTATTGGGCTAAATTAAAATAAAATTGTATTTTTTATCTATGTGTGCCTTTTTCTCTTTAATTAGACTCTGAATTAGTGAGCATTTGCATGCTGGAGTCAAACCTCCCAGACTTTTTATGGCTGGTATTAACATTATGCAGAGAGTGACTCGGACTGTTTACACGGCAGCATAAACTCTGGTCGTATTGTTGCCTTAGGTTACCATGACAGTACGCGTCATTTCAGTACAATATCTGTCCATCACATTTCTAAGATGTCTGTGCATGGCAATCTTACTTTCCCAAATTCTTCCTCTTTAACACATATATAACCAGATATAATTAGAATTTGGAACTATATTTTCCTTTCGGTGCTACAGTTAACTCCCAAAGTCTTTAGAAAGATTTTTGTATGTGTTATAATATACATATTTAATTTTAATGCTGTCCGTTTCAATACTTCCTTTTTCAGTTTACTTTTAATACACTTTCCTGTGCTTAACCTTAGTCTGACTAGCTGTGCTTCCATGCACTGAGTTTTATGCTCATTCTGAAGTATTGCATTAGAAAAGCTGTCTGGAAACAGAAAAATGACATAAGATTTCCTCAATTGTACAAAAAAAGTATTGAATCTCAGTAGGCATGCTTTTTTTTTTTTAGTATTTTGACAGAAAATAGTTGAATGTTTCCCTGGCTCAGCAGTTCTGTTTTATGAGTGAGAGCATAGTCACTTCAGTCAGTTTTACAGGACCAGTGCAGTGTAAGAAACAGTAGTAATGAGGAAAAAGGCAATTAAAGTCTAATGTTGCAGGAATTTAATAAAAAGAAAGAAAGAAATATAAAAATGCCAGAGATTTCTAAATCTTGATTGTCAATAATTGCTTCTCACCAGCGCGTGTTTGCAAAGCTAAACCCAGGCAGGTCTGTTCTCTCAAACATCTAGTGATTTTTACCTCGGTATGAACATGTATTTTTCCATGTACAGTATACACTATTCCAAATTAGTGACGGAAAGAAATGCCCAACCATGCAGCGTCTGTTCTTCACAGGAACAGAGGGGGTTTGTGAGCGTTTGTGTACATTATGTCTGCAGAAATGTTTTCTCTCTTTCTGAGAGACCCTGTATTTTGAACAGAAAGGAAACAGACTGTTTGTGTACACATGTTACAAAATGTACACGGTGCACGCCTTTGTATATTTTAATGTCTGAAAAGGTGGCCCAGTGAGAACAGACAGGGAGAGGGAGTCAGAAAAAACAGAATCAGCCAGTCCTCCGTTGTGTTTGATGCCTGAACATAGAGCAACTTGTCACCTCATCTGGCCCTCTAACCTAAAGAAACCAGCTTTGTTCCTTTAAAAATGTTTTTCCTGACTTTTTAATATCTGCTTTATAATTTACAGAAACTTTAGGGAAATACATCTTGCTAAAAAGTTAGCAGTCAAGTGTTCTGCTCCATGCTTGGCCTGAAGTTATCTCCTGTATTAAAATTTAATAACTCCAGCCTGAAGCTGCAGGCAGTACAGCCTCAAGCCAACACCAATCAATGCAAAGCAAATATTATTAACTGCAAGTATCTGCGAGTAATGGAAACACTATCAGCTGAGGTTGATTTGTGGGGGGAAATGTTTAAACATTTGTAAGCTCAGCATTTCAAACTGAGCGGTATCAGAGAGAGTTTAATCTACTAACAAGCTTCTGCTTCTAGAGAGGGCTGTGTGTGATCTATGTGCTGCTGCCTGTTTGTGTGGTTGTTCTCCAATCTATCACTGACAGAACATTTTGGCCATCTTATTTCGACTGGCACTGAACTCTCCAAACTTTTCCAACTGTGTCCCTTCTGCGGCCAAATCGGCCATCCAAACTGAAGCTCATTTGTCTGCAACAGTCCCTCTAAACATGCTCTCATTTGTCTGCAGACAAAGTCAGAACGAGGACTGATGATAGAAATTTAGGCCTGGGGCATAATTGAATTCCGTTTCTCAACAATAATAGACTCATTTTTCTTTATGTGACTGCCTGTCAAAGAATCTCCCCTAATAAAGCATAAACCCAGTAAAATGGAAATACTACCTTGCAATCACTTTTCTTTAATATTAGATGTTTTAAAGTTGTGCCAAACTGCTGTTGCAGCCCAGTGGAATGAGGAGATCCCGACTTCAGGAACTTGTGTGTTTGTTTTGCCTGGCCTCGTCCCAGTCCAAACCACACAAGTACTGCAGTCTCTGCATCAAACAGGAGAGCAGAAATGATTTAATTGGCAGACTTGTTTAGAAAAGGGCAGATAAAGAGAGGCAGACAGGATATATAATATTATGAGAGAGAGGAAAACAGAAAAAGAAAGTCGAAGCAGGCAGGCTGATTGGCTGTTGGTTTATAGCCATGAGCTGATCAATGAGTGGCACACCCAGGGGTTTGGGATTTAGAAACTCTCTGCCGGTTGGTCAGTGTTGTAGCGATGGATTCCTTTGTCAAGAAATGTTCCTTTGTAGCCTTCATCGTCATTAATATTTCCATTGTTTTTTCCTGCAGTCTGCTTATTTTCTCTGGCAATTGTGGATGATATAGGGTTGTAGAGAGAGTCCTGTTCCTTTGAAGATTACAGCAGGATTTTCATTTCAGTCCAAAAGAACAGTATAGAGGCTTAGCAGTGCAACATTTAGCATGTGTAGAAAAAATATGGAAATTCGTCTGGAAATAATAAGGTCTTTTCCAGACTCCTGTAGATACAGAATATGGGGAAGTTTTATAAGTGTATATATATGTATAAATATGATAACAAACAGCTTGTTAGGTCTCACTTGTCTCAACCCTTTAAAAAAAACAAACATTGCAGTAAAAATCACAATCAATGAACCATGTATACAATGTACTTTACGTCACATAGGTACCATAAAGCGTGACATAAACTGTGACAAAAACTGTGACATTCATATGCATTGGCTATGCATGGAAATTGAGTTAGATAACAAAACATAACAATGTTAACTTGTGGTTTTACACAGGACAGAGAAAGGGGCAAATTCCACCCAACTACCCTGTGTGGACTTTGCTGTTCTTTATACCAAAAAGACCTTTGAAAAATCTTTTTAGGGGCATTAAAGGTGAATAAAATGTAATATGTCTTTTCTTCTCTCTTGTCTTCTCCCCTCAGCAGTATGGTCCAGTCTCCCCCTCCTCCGCTGGTTCGCATCATCAATGGTTACATCACGGTGAAGCCACCTGACAGAGTCCACAGCCACCACAACTACCAGCACATACCGTCAGCGTCGACCACCTCCTCCTCCTCACCATCTTTACTCGTCCTCCTCTGCACATTGCTGACAGTGATCCCACAGACATGGACTGCTTTGCTCTAGTAGAGCACTAATTGGGACTATAATAGTAATCAGCCTAGTTGAGTATAAACTCATGTAAAGAGAGGTCTGATCGTGCATCATAAGACCAAGAGGGGGCTGCAAGAGTGCAGCGACTCTCAGAGACTGATCAGGAGAGAAAGCATGGAGAATGGATGTGAAATCCGTCCTGGCTGTCAGGTAACAGTACACTCCATGGATGTTAGGTTAGATAAAGTTTGTGCTGAATGGTAAATCATGCCAATAGAGCATGTCTCTTACAAATTGAGGCCTCTGTGAGCATGTAAGTCCAGTTTTTTGGAACATAAAGGTTACATAAGGTTTCAGTTATTTAACACATAGCAGGAGAGCAAAGCGAAAGCTCACAAACAGGAAGTGTTATCGGACACCTCTGACATCACACGTCAGTTAACCTTGTGTTACAAAAGACACTCAACATTCAGACCTCGGATAATATCAGATCTCACAGAAGCGACTGTTCAGCGAATGAACATCGCTGAGACTGTTGTTGAATATCAAATAACTTCAATAAGTACAACTGGAAGCATATGTCCTTTGTGTGTGTGTGTGTGTGTGTGTGTGCGTGTGTGAGTGAGTGAGAGGGTGTATGTGAGACAAACAAAGTCTATCAGCTCTTAAATCCCCCTGGTTGTCCTCTTCACACCTTAATTTATTCTTCCATTTTAGAAGAATCTGTCTAATGTTGCATGAAAGCCTACCACGGGGTGGAAATTGTACATATTGTTTCTAAATATTATAGATGTATTTTAGAATTATAAAAACAAATGGAAATTATCAAAAGTTTTGTTGTTGTTTATATAAATATATAAATAGATATGCAGTATATTTTTTTGGAAAATGAGTGGAAAAGGAAATCAGGAACTAACCACCATAGCCTGTCATGTGTCTCACTGAAAGGACGTTTTTGGAAGGGACATTGTATTGTACTTTATGTGTATCAGTGTTATCACTTGCTTTGTGTCTGCTGAACGGATTCATGTTATGTGTGTGTTTTTTTTCACATAGGGATTATTTGTTTAATTTATTTAACTACTATAGTTTCTCTGTAGACCGTATGAAACATTCATAGTTTTTTTTTTGCAGTCACTATGGTGACCAAATGTGTTATTTCAAATGTTTTCCAGCGTGATTTCAAATGCATATGATAATGATAATTCCGTTTTAAATACATAAGGATGTATACACAGATAGACCACATACAGCATAGTGCTTTAAGTCTTTCACATTTCACTTATGGCATGAGATGATTGTAATAGTATTACCATGATGACAATAAAATATTTATCTAGATTAACCTCTGATTGTATTGTTAATGTTTGGCTGCAAATCAAATCAGTGAGAAGTCATTCAGGACCTGCACTCCAGATTCATTCATGTTTTTGATGCTTCGCTGCTGCCAGAGTACATAGTATGAAGTCATCATATAGAGGCTCTATAGCTTCCAATATGGCTGCAGTTTCTTTCAGCTTAACATGGCAGTTTAGCATTTTTGTTAATATGGTTTGGGTGGTAAGCTATGGTTCAGTTGCATGCTACACTGCCTTTCCCCAAAACACAAAACATACTGATAAAACTAGCAGTAACTGATGGTTTTAATGGATCATTCATTAGCTAAAGAACCAGATTTTTGTCCCCCGCAGGAGCTGGTGGAGACCAAAACAGAGCTGAAAGGTGAGTGGATATTCAATTTACTTGTTTTAGCTGTTGTCACAAGAGTTGATAAGAGGGCTCTTCACCTGTTGTGCAGGGTGTGGGGACAGGCTCCTAATTAGGCATTCAGATTGGTGTGATCATCATCACAATCATGTGACAACATGACAACAGGTAGGGGAATTAACCACCCAGGTTAATCTGGTCCATCCATCAGCAGTGAAACTTAGTTTGAGAGGGTATTAAAGAACATCTTTTCTTTCAGCTACAACCTGAATCAAGGCAGATTTTAGTGTGAGTTGTGCTTGTGTAAAGATAACGTAAGACCTGCAGGCTTTCTTTTGTCGTGTCAGGTGTTAGGCTTATCTTGAAATGCCTAAGTACATGTTAACATCATGTGAGATTAAAAATATGAATAACTTGAGATGTAATTTGTCTCAGGGCACTACAAGACAGATTAGTAATTGTTGATACAAGTCAGTAGTCATGTATTGCAGCATTTTACTGATTGCGTGTTCAGGCCATGCTGAGCAAATGTGTGCGTGTGTATACACACGTGCTGCCCTCTGCCCTGACCCAGGGTTCATGGCATGTTTATGTGAGGTTAATGTGCTGTGATAAGGCTGCTATTAGAGGCTGTTTGATGTGTGCATGTGGTCCACCATAAACAGGGCAGCCGCTCTGCCAGCGCATGTCCATTCTCCAGGAAACAAACAGGAAACCAGAGCTAACGGACTCTTTAGATGTACAGGAAATGAGAGTTAATTGATTTGTTATATCAACAGGAAAAGAAAGCTCATTCGCTTGTTAGTTTGTGCTTTGATTTAGGAGTGACCGTGTGCTAGAGGAGGTCATAGAGGTCACAGTATAACTAATGTGCATAAGCAATGCTGAGACACAAGATTTACGGGAATAAATGAGGTGTGAGGTATGAGATGATTCAAATTACAAAGTGCTCACTAAGATGAAAGTTACGGATCATATTAAACGCTAATTGGCTAATTGTATCTGGATGTTCTCTCTATGAATTTGGTAAAAATTGCCATAAAATTAAACATTGAAAAAAAAACATTATGCATTGACACAGCAAACATTACTGAAATAAAATGAAAGTCCCCAAGGATGCACAGGGGCTATGGCCTTTACCTCTGACACTTTGATTAATCAGGCAGCATCTGTGATCAAGTCAAACAAATTATACCTCTGACTTTTTCCTGTTTCTGTAACTTTCACTGTGTGAATGTGGGCTCAAAGAAAATATGCATCGAAAAAACAGATTTCATAACTATATAGCCAACACAAACTGCACAAAAACATTAAAGTCACATCATGTTAAAAACATTATGCGACTCTAAACGAGATCTTTCCTCTGCTCCGTGTAACACTAAACTCTGAAAACAACAGCTCATGTAAGTCACTCAGTCATTCAATGAAAGCATAAACAAACAAAGGTGCAGGTCACTCCTAATTGCCTCCTGTTGAGTGCTTTTACTGACAGATGTTACAGCTCATTTGCCGTCAGAAACACTGGGCAAAGCATGGTGTGAATTCCATAAGTCCAACTTAGTACCACAAGGGCTTTAAGTTGGTAAAGACTCAATGTTGTAAAAAGTAACTCCAATGCCAGGCTCTAACTCAGGAGTCCATTACCTGCAAACATGATGCACATGAATCAGGTGGAGGACAGTATTTCAACCACTTTTACCACTTTTGTATTACATGCACGTGAAAACATGCTCATACAGAAAAATAGAATGAAATCCACCTCTATTAAATATGAGCAAAACACCAATTTATAGCTGTTTGGTATCTTTTTGTCGTTGTTTTGTATCTCTTTTTGTAGTTGTGTTGCATCTCTTTGTATTTTTGTGTAGCCTTATAGTCATTTTTTTGTAGTTTGCACATTGTAATTATTTGTGGCTATAATTTGTGTTTTTGTAATAGTTTTGCTGCTCTTTTAAGATGTTTTGTGTATCCGTGTGTGTTTTTTTGAGTCTCTGTAGTTGTTTTGTTTCTCTTTGTAGTTGTTTTTTGTCTCTTTGCAGTCATTTTGTGTGATTTTGTGGTTGTTTTGTGTCTCTTTGCAGTTGTTATGTTCCTTTATGGTTATCTCCCCCCCTTTTTCATAGTTGGTGGGCGTCTTTTGTGTCTTTTTTGTAGTAGTTGTGTCTCTTTGTGGTAATTTTAAGTCTCTTCCTGTTTGGTGTTTCTTCCTGACACGTTGCCCATTCATTAATCAATCTATAAGACATTCAAATCTGTTGCATCACATAACATAGAGCTATTATTTCTATTGCTGCAGTAGCTTGTTGGATTTTTACTCTCATTATCCCCTCATTCATCACATTCATATGAAATAAATATGCTCCTGACAGACATCTACTCCTTAAAACACAATCAAATAAGAAAACGGGCCTTATGAAAACACACCACACTGGACTGGAGGTGGGGTTGCCAGATTGGACAAAGTAAACCTGTAGGAATTGAAAGCAGATGTCCTTGCAGACGTCTGTTTCCTGTGGAGCACAAAACTAGGTAAAAATAAAGACATGGCATTGAAAATCTAAGGTAGCTTATGCCGTGGAAAAACTGGAATCGTCTGCTATTTAGTGGCGCTTGCCAGTTTAGCTAAAGGCCTCATTAAAAATGTCAAATCCCTTGTGAAAAAATTGGAAAATCACACCTTGCGATGCCGACCTGCATTTAATGGAAGACATGTTTTGGAGAATAGAAATACTCTCTATGAATCTCCTCTGCGTGGACATGGATACAAATTTCACACATTATTTCCAATCCATTGAGTCAGTAATCCACCCAGTTATCAGCTGAGTGCTTTGGTCCAGATAGTCCCTTTGTGCATTTAGAGCCAAAAGGTCAAATCACTTTCCAATTGTTCAAACAAGCCCAACATGTTACTGTTTATCAGATGCAGCACTGGTCAATCCTTCACAGTCTTGCACAAATAAGCCTATGTGTGTGCAGTAGGTCCTCTGTGGCCATTATTACTGCATCAGTCTGAGAGTCATAGCAGTGTGTTAACTGAAACCCAAGGTAATAAGTGCTCCGCTGAGTCCTCTGTATATTTACATAGTAAATCTCCTTGGGGTTATATATAATGTTATCAGTGCAGGTTCCAGCTTTGACCAGTGAGAGATCATAGTTTAAACAACGGGATTTAAAGACACCGCTCGTTTCTTGGTTTGTCTATCAACATTTGAATGCCAGGTGAACAAAAGGAGAAATTATGTGTTTTGTAAGGACTTTATCTTTTTATTCCATCTTTCCTTCAGTCTCTGCCTCACTTTGCCTCTCTCTTTCTCTTTATTCTTCAAGCTCTCCAATGACAATGATCGTCTTGATAGACAATTGACAACTATCGCAATACCCTTTGCAGCTAATGATTATTTCCTTTCATGACACAGCTTTGTTAAATACACATTCTCCTGTCTGTTATTTCTGCGTAACAAACTGCTGCTATGGATGCAGTTCAGAGTCCACCGGACTAATATTTTTTTTTAGAGCAAAAGCAATTTTTAAATCAGAGTGTTTATTTGAATATTGCAAAAGAGACCCCTTCAGGGGTCAGGAACCCTCTGCTTTTTGTCAGAGTCCTGCATCAAAAACAAATTCCCAGGGACAGATTGCATTGTTTATGTCCAGCAAAATAAGCAAATCTTACATTTAAAGATTTATTGAAATACTTGAAGTAAATACTTGAATATACTTAAAGTAAGCATGATTCTTTTATTTTTAAAAAATGTTTGTTTCCTGCAGTTTTGTGCTTACACTGTAGCATTCAAGTGGTTATACCTTCACAGAGGACAGTGGACTCTATTACCTTTAAACGTGAAAGCTGCTTCTGCTGGTTTCCCACAGGCTTGGTGAAAAGTTTTCATGATGCTTGCCTCATCTGTGTGAAACTGCTCACAGAAATACTGAAAACTTCAGGAACCCATTAGTCTCAGTGAATTCAAAGCAGTTGTAAGGACAATGGAGGATGCATAATATCGGAAATATTCAGGGCTTTGATTATGCTGATTGCAGAGGTCTGTGCATCTGTTTCTCCTCCTGCGTCTCCCTCCGTGCTCCGTACTTTTCCATTAAATCTTTTATTCTGAGTTATTAGTTATTACCATATTTAGAAGGTACTTACAACAACCCATTCAAAGGGCCAGGACTAGGATTGCAGGGGCTTACTCTAAAGGGTCCATTTACATACTCATTCTTCCTTCTGAAGAACAGATGGATACATGTCTGAATGGACAAACAGTGAAGCCAACCCTCCTGGAAATGTTGTTGGTTGCTGGCAACATTTTTATTGAAAAAGCAACCTGCCATAGAAATGAAACACTGCCACCTGCTTGTGCTCAGGTATGCCATGCAACAAAGCCTTTCACAGGCAGAATGAATCCATTGAAATGGCAGAAAACATCTTCTGCAGCCGTTCTGTGTCTACCTGGTTGCTTTGTGTATTTGTAACACATTCTAATACATTCTGACATGTCGCTGTAGGGAAATCACTCGTGTAAATGATAACATTAGTGATATCTTTAGCAGCTTCGCTCTCATGGTTCATGCTGGCACACAGTCCCACATGGCTCATCGGGACACCTGGATAGAACAGAGCCACTGTTTATCTTGTTGGTGACACCTGTGCTTTCCCTACTACGAAAAGTGAAAATGTCTTCTACTTCTACAGGGAAGTGAGGCTTCAAGGATACTTCCTTCATGGAAAAGCTGAATTTTTCACCTACATTTACAATATTTATGAATTATTCCACCCATCCATCTGTTATCCTTAACTACTTTTCCAAACCTGAGTTGCAGGGGGCTGGAGCTGATCCGAGCTGACATTTGGTGAGAGGCAGGGTACGCCCCGGGCAGGTCACCTGTTTATCACATGCGGACAGACATCCATTCACACTCTCATTCACCAATTAAACCTAAGCTGCATGTTTTTGGACTGTGGGAGGAAGCTGGAGAGAACCCACAGTGACATGGAAAGAACATGCAAACTCCACACAGAAGAGCTGGAGTCAAACCGGTGAACCTCTTCTGAGTGATAACCACCTTTATGAATTATTAGCATGTTTTTTATTCTGGTGACAGTAGATGGCAGTCTGCTTTTTCCAGCCTCTCTGTGTTCTCTCACTGCTCACCTGGACATGGTCTGCAATCAGCGCTCCCCTGCAATCAACTGACCCGTCTGCCGATCAAGACCTCACCTCTACCCAACTATACTAACTACTTTTTGCCGAGCCTGCAAGCCAGCTCTCATTCCTGGATTCCTCCTGTTGATCCCTTTTCCTTAACCTCAGCCATCACCAGCCAGTCTCTATCTCTCTTTTATGTAAATAAAATATGCTTTTAGAATATTTTTCTTGTCTAGTTTCTGCATTTTGCTTCTGCTTTGCAATCTGTGACAGCATCATGCAAAAGTCAAGCTTGCTTTGTCATAAGATAATACAAATACTTCATTTTAGTGTATTAATAAGTCTAGACTGTTGGTGTATCATGCTGTGATTCTCTTTTAACTTCTAATACTATCACAGCAGTTGATGCATTGTAATCATAATCACGTCAAATTGACGCTAAGCAAAGTCTAAGACTAACAGGTCTCTTCTTCATGCTCAGATGAAATATGAAAGCAGCTGTGTAATCCCTGCACACTTGAAATCCCTCTCTGTTCAGTAGGAGCTTCAGAGCACAACATTGTTTATGTCTGTCAGTGCCTCAGGGTCGGTCTGCCTGTGATTGTCAGCTTATAAACAAATGAAGCATTTGTGAGCTGGCGCTACACCACAGGGTGTCACTCAGTTACAGCCTGGGTCAATGGATCCCATTCACAGGAACTATTTTTTTTTTTAGACGTGTTATTGATAGAAGGAAGGCCACACCGGGAGCTCGAGCTTGGAGTCACAGCACACACACACAC
>CAFUXE010000823.1:317089-391822 GCA_903364295.1 Serranus cabrilla | reverse complement strand
ATCATACCTCTATTGTACACATGTCCAACTGGACCCATGCAGATTCTGAGTGGGTTTGGTTGATATCCATTTTCACCCTCAATATACTCTGACTCAAACCAAAAGTTACCCCCCTCTGAGGTTCTCAGAATCAGCTGCAGGAATGTGTGCAGGGTCACCGTGAGGGAGGCAGCTGGAGCGAATAGGTCAAGATGACTAAAAGGAGTGGAGTTAGCTACTTTCCTCTCACTACTTTCCTGTCTCTGGAGTCATACAGTTCTCCCTCATGTTTTAGCATGAACTTATTAGTACATTTAGTTGCAAACAGTGACCTTGATGTCCAAAGTGCCCTTTTATCAACTTCATTCTATTTTATTTTCTTACATTGGCCCTCATCAAGAAGCACGTCTAACAAAAATGAACAATTTAGCTATAAAAAAAAATACCTGGCTGTCGTCAGTAAGTTTTGCGTCACGTGATTACCTGCGGCAGGTGAAAGGTCATGTGACGTGACCTCCTCGCTGCTAACGTGCAGCTGTGACCAAGGTGGACGCCAGAGATGATGAGCGACAACGTTTGGATTTTGAGCTTCATGTTAGTGATTATCGAGTTTTATTTACAGTCTGAGCGTTAAATAATCGCGCATTACGCAGCGTAATCTCGGTCCTGATCCTGATTGATGGCTCTGCTGGTAAACACTCAGAGGACGATCACCTGTGACTGTGAGTATTCACCCCCTCGCTGTGAAGTGTTTGGTGTTATCATGTGCTGCGCTGGGTTTGCTTGAACACTGAAGCTGTTGCGTTGATACTGATGTTACAGACAGAGTCTGGAGAACTCTGAATCATGACCACTTTCTTTTTACGGTCTCAGGTTGTTCAGTCACCTGTTAGTTGTGAATGAGTGTGTGCAGGCCTGCGAATAGCTTTTGCCTTTGGTCATCCTGGATTAGTTTTGAAGTTGTGCTGTGTAATGAGTCATCAGAAGGACGATGGGATTGATACATTGATACATTTTGGACATAACTAACATCTGCATGATGTTTGTGTTCAATCTTTGTAGTATTTAGTACTGATCTAACTCTAAGCTTTGTAGTACTGTCTTTGTATTTGTATTAAGAAATATAAAAATAACTCGTGTCTATGGCATGATAAACCTTAATGTTTTTATTTTATTTATGTGTTTTGGTGTTTTTCACACTGTTGTCATACTTTATTTTCAAATTTAATTAATTTCTTTCTCTCTACATGCAAGAGCATGTGTAGGCTATCAATTGAATCAGGAAATTGAATTTCTCACCTTTTACCTGCTTCTCTTTAACTCAATTGAGTTTAGAGTCTACCTGTTCTTTTCTAATCCTCTGTAACATAACACAGACCATGGTGATCTCACATTAGGGTCAGCAAAGATCAGCGCTAACCTGCACACTATGGCATCCAGCTACAGGGAGCTGGCATTGCTGTGTTTCCTTTTGTTCAAATTCAAATACCCACAATTCAAAACCTGCAAAATGGAAATGTAGTGAAACTGACAACATTAATACCTTTAATATGAATGTTTTTCTGCTTGGCTTACAACAAAAGACACAGACTCAATATCTAAGAGAAGATGCCAGACCAAATGTATGGTAATAATAAAGGATTGTTGTTTAACCATTAATAATATAGTAAAATCTATAAATTCTATATAATTATGAAAATGTCTATATTTCTCTCCACTTCATAAAACATAATTATAGCATGATGTCTATTTCTTTCCACTTTAAAAACCAAGACTGCAAATTATACCAATCATAATGTCAAATAAATTAGAAAGGGACTCATTACAGCTGTCATCTCTTCAGTTTTATGTTAATCACTGCAATAAAACTGTGTGCAATGCTGCCCTCTGCCTGTGAGCCCAGGTACTGACAGTGTTCAGCTGATGAACAGTTCTCTGGTTAACAGGTAAAAACCTTGTGATTCAGCTCAGGACAGGTTATTGGAATAAATATAAAAACATAATAAGATTATTGAGTATCAAGACTCAGACTTCTGCATGTTAAAGAATAATGGTAACAGAATAATTATGTTAAATGGGTCAGTGAATGTGGCAGCCTGCAAGCTATCTCAAAGCCTTGTTATTATGGAGCTATTTCTAGAGTTATCTTACATTTCTGCATTTCACACCCCATTAGGTTGTTAATTATGTGATGTGTTTCATCTCTATTGTCCCTGTGTGGCAAGTAGTTTTACAGCATATGTCACACAAAAGAAAAAGGTGGATGATAACGTTACAAAAATATAAGAAAAAAAAACAATTGTATATAAAAAATTGTTATTCTCTCTTCAAGAGATTATATTAAATCCATCAAAAGTTGTAAAAGCAGATACAGGCTTTGATCTGACTCAGAACAGTTAAACAATAGATTCACTTGGAAAGAAGAAGCAGGCACCAAGAGGTCAGAACTCTTCAAACTCAGCAGAGTCATACTGCAGCATGGAGACAGAAGCTGTTGAAAACAACCAGGGGCTAACATGTAAAATTTGAAGTTGAAGTGATGGACGAATAGATTTGGCTTTCTTGCCAACGTGCCCGCTGTTTAAACAGTCGGGCTGCGGCTTTGCTGAACTTTTGTTGGAGTTAACAGTCGGTTTGAAACATGCAGCTGTACAACTTCTTCTAAAGAGACGTGATTGACCTGTGGACTCTGTGCTGAGGTCAGAACTCAGCAGGAAAGTGCTACAAGCCAACTGTGCATGTGTATCTTACATACTTCATTTCTGAAAATGAAAACCCTGTCTTCAAAATGAGCAGATTTATTAAATTGTAACAGAATAAAGAGGGATTAAACCTATCTATAGTCCCACATATTGCAGATCTACTTTAGTACAGAAAATATTCTTGTCCGTTGGTAATAAAAACAATCATAATTTAGTAGGTTTGCGCTCACTCCGAACTCATTTATTTTAGTAACTCGTAGGTTGATTTATGTCTGAAATTGAAGGTGAAATCAGCACTAATTACCAAGACGAGGACCTGGTTACATCAGTGTGACATTATGTGGCCTTTAGAGGTCTATAAAGCTAGAAACACACTCTGGAGACAATTCTGTGACCTCACCACATCTGTGGATGAAAAAGTAGTAAGTACCCGCATGCATTATTCATTTTACGTATTATGTATGCATGCTGTATTATGGCCCAACTGTGCACTGCGTGTTTCTGCATCATTTTGTTGCAAAGGATGCAGTGAAATTATGCATCCTTTTGTTGCATCGGACCCAAAGAGCCACTTGAAAGCTGTCGTATTGAGCATTTTGTTAACAGTACATGCACTTAATGAAAAATCAGATTATATTATGACAGGTAATTAGATGTTTTTTCATCTGCACAATACTAGGGCCCTGCAACTGAAGCACTGGATGGAGTGCAGATGCCAATAACAACAAGGTCTCTGTTAATGTTATTAGTGTTTGTTTTTCATGCTTTCAGTTAATACCAAGAAAACAATAAAAAAAACTTTCTATAGAGGGATGTAATACCTTCAGAGCTTCAGAGGCACTGATACTCTGTAATGCAGAACTATAAAGTTAGAGAGATGCAGTTGGGAGATGAAGGGCACACAAGACAAGTTACACAAGATATATAAAATTCTGCACTATATATAGTTCTGCAGACTCATATTGGTCTTTAAAGCACTAGGAGGATTTTGGAGGTATCTTACAGTTAATGCAGAAAGTGCATTACACCTGTACATAATGTTAAAGATCTTATTAAGATAACAAAAGTGTAAAATTTGCCCTTTGTCTGAGTCCTATGTGAAGCACAAGCAACATATTTTGTCATTTAATTTAGATGAGTTGCATGGTAGTGCTGCTGTATTCTCGCTAAATTGGTTTACTTTAGCCGAAAGGGCATTAATATAGCTTTGAGTGGTCGAGCACAGCAGATACAGGTGTGTTTTGTATTCATTTGGCTTATCTTAAGTACTTGTGTTTGTCTTACTTATCTGCTCTCTTCTATATGTTTTAGATATAGTTATTTTCTGCTGCTGCATTGTATTTTCTCCACAAGAATCATTCATTACTTATATTCAGTACAATCCTCAGTGAAGTCCTTTAGAGGCTGGAAATTACGTACAATTTTCAGGAAATTACTGTAACCTTGGGGGAGTAAATCTGTCTTAACAAAGAGAGGCCTTCTGCAGACAAGCCCATTTTTATTCCTATAGAGAAATCATTAGAACTCATAAGACATAGTGTTTTTATCAATCAAGGCCATACATACTGACTGCATGCATCCACACTCTTTATTCTGCACATATTCTTTGGTGCCCTGAGTGGAACAGATGAAGAGGAGAAGCATTAGATCCACCGTAGCGTAAACACTTCCATATTGTCCCTGTTCTCGGGCGGATGCAGACGAACACACTGCTCTCCACAGGCAAAGAGAGTTCATCCATAATCCAGATATACTGAGCTGAGATCAGTTAGTGTGTAATCTGCTGCCTTTTGTTTTCCCAAAAAAACAATCTGGGATCCCATCAGCTATTAATCTGATGATGATTTAGAAGGATACAGTGTTGAAGGTAGAGCCCCGTTCATTCCTATGAAAGTTGCTCAGTGCTGCATAAATTCCAAAAAGTTCGACTTCCATTTAAAAAAATACAGAGATCTTATTACATATATAGGTTTTGATACTTTCTCATCACTATTATATAGTAGTATTCTTTTCTGTATGTACATTTTTTGTTCTTCATAATTTTGTAAATTTTGACATTATTTAGGGAGAGGCTTCAAATATGCCCATTTGAGTTTTCTGTTTCTCCCTGCATATTATTATTATTTTTGTTGTTGTTGTTATAATTGGCATTAAAAAAACAACAAGCAAAAAACATCTACTGTATGGGTCCCATTGAGCAAGCACACTACCTATTTGACTCATTCATAGTAACATAGAAATGAAAATAACTTTGGATTTAGTCAATTTGACAACTTTGAAGATATAATGATTTAATGAAAGGTGATCCTGTGACTTCGGTTGAAAGACCCTTTGGGCCAAAAGGGGTTCTGGGTAGCGAGCAGACGTATGGATAATGGATATTTGGGCCAAGACATAAGATCAGAGTTGAGACATAAGATCTATAACTGGATAGTTTCATAAGTAGCCAGTTTAATGTGCCAGTAAAAAGCTATTATTAGTAGATAGCATTTCAGCCAATGCGCTCCTTCTCTTTTGCTCTCCTCGCTGACTTTTTACCTGCGGTCCAGCAAAACGTGATTGGTCAATACTACTCAGACCGCAAATAGAAACCAGAACGCTTCTGCTCTCGTTGCCTACAGATTCTGCATTCATATGCAGGTAACTGTTTAGAGATTAGCCCAGACTTCACACCGTTGAGTGTTGAATAATTTGGATCTGCAGCTTCCTAATGCCTTCCCTATACTGTAATTTACTATTTGTATTCCTCCACCTAACCTGTATTATTTGCCTGCTGTGTGACTGGAGAATAAACCGTACATGTATTGATGTAAACAGCAACATAATCTGCTCCTCTTAAGATGCAGACAACGGCCACATGCAAATTCTTACCTTTACTGAAACGTGTAAAATGCCTGTTATCATCCTGATTCATACCTCTCAGTGTAACAGGGGAGTCACAGTGTAGGTTTGGGTATTGTTGGCACATCACATAACACTCTGTCCCTGTCCCATTTCCAGATTTTTACAATGCTGATATATCTGTCTCCTGTGTCCTGTCATTTGCTGCCCTTGTCCCTCCCACTGTTAGCTGTTCTCGCTGGTACACAAATACAGCGGCCCTGTTGCTTTTCCCACCCTCCCACCTGCCGCTGTCCCTTGCACTGATTCTGCAGTCGTGTTTTTAAATGACTATCTATTAAAATGCCATTATAAGAAATGAGGAGTGATGTTGTCCCTGGCAGGAGTTTATTGGAGAGTAAATGTATGCTCCCACACATGGAACACCTCATTAACCCAGTGGATATTTACAGCCCTGCAGAACGGAGGCACGGGCAGGGATTAATAGGGCCTTGCCTTAATAGTGTCTCAGCTGATAAGACTAACTCTTCTCCTATTCATACATGCACTTTTAATGGGACTTACTTTACAACGAGCGACCTTTATTGATACCTGCAGGGTGGCTGCTTTTTACTCAAACCCCCCAAAATGCAACATAAACATCCGCAAGAGCTGGTACGGGTTGGCTGCCCTGCTCAAGGGCACTTCAGGCTATCACCGATACAGGATTTGGTAGTCCAATACCGATTTTATAGGGGGAAAATTAATCAAGAACAGATATAGTGGCCGATATAACAATTTTTTGAGCTGGAATGAAAATAGACCTTTTTTATGTGGATTGTGCACGAGATTTTTCACCACTCTGCAAATGTACCCAGAGAGCTACTTTCTCAAACATAAAACTTTATTAAATCATATTTAACATTGTTCTATATAAGTGTGCATTATACAAACAATTATATACATAATAACTGAGAAAATAAAGACTAAAATAAATGGCGAAATAAACATACTTTTAATAACCGCACATGTCAGACAGCATATACACTGATACAGATATGCCTGTGATAAGCCAATATCGGCCTATAATATCTCTCAATTGATCTGTTGGTTTGTTTCAGTGACCAGCACATACTCTTATATTGAAATCAAGCTGCAAGTTAATCAGGTACGCTGCACTCATCACTTTCCTGAAAATAAATATTTTAGTTAATTTAAATGAGAATGGAGGAATACCCACAAAAAACTACAATGTTGTTTTACTGCTGTTATAAATTAAGGCTTTTAATATGACATAAAACAAGATCAAAGTCTTGTGTCTCATTTGAAACATTTCCTGTCATTTACACTGCTGTCAAGTTGGACGGTTATTGTATCCACTCTGAAATATCTGGGCATTGAAGAAGTTGATGCACCGCCTCGAGCGGGTGATAACAATGAGAATTTCCTGCAGCGGGAGACTTATTGGATCTACTCCTTCAGCACCTTGTCCCCCTGTGGTTTAAATGAGGACTTTGATATTGAGCCCTTCTGTTAGACACTTCCTATTATTATGGGCTACATATTAATTTCCAGTGCCTCGGAGACATATAATTCTAGCCCAGGTATATATTTCTTTACTTTTTATTTGATTCTGATGCCCCCTAGGATCTCCATTTACTCTTGGCGTGAAAATATGGAAATACACATTATTTATACACAGAGGAGGTTATGTTTTCGCTGTGGTGTGGCTATATGTTTGTTTGGTTGTCAGCAGGATAACAGGAAAACTACTCCTGAAACTTTGTGGAAGCTTGTAGCATGGTCCAAGGAAGAACCCATTAAACTTTGGCATGGATACACAAATTAATTTTCACTTTCATTGACATTGCAAGATATGGCATTTGTGCTGCATTCATGTTGTCTGAATAATCTGAAAAATGTGTTTCCCGATCATATTTCATGGCTCAACTGATCCTTTTACTTTGCTCTTTGTTGTCATGTTAATACAGCTGTCTATGCTCTGAGCAGTAAAGTATGACGCATCTTCTTTGTAGTGCTGAACCCGCTCCCAACTGGGACGGTGGGACCATCTGACAAAGCACGTGAATGCACCATTGGTCTTGTTAGAGGTCTGCACTACTAAAATGAAATTAGTGTGATATGTTTAGCCAACTTAATTTGAAAGATTCTCTGTTTATCCAATAGGTGGATATGAGGAATATGAGATGCATTTACACAGATTAGCAATGATCTACACAGTAGAACCATTTGCATGTGTGGAAATGAAGGCTTGAGCAATACAAAATGTGGTTATTTGCAAATGCATTAAAATTCATAGCTTTGGAAACCATTGTTTCCTGTTGAACACTTGCAGATAACAGTTTTGCATATCCACCACCTCACTATCCTATCCTCGCCGTTTAAAAAAATGTTGCCAAAACAATGAGAGTAATTGTTTGGATAAGGTGCATTCATTCAAATTCCAGACACACTTTGGACTCGTCGGACAAATACTCATTAAGCATGCTACATTTCACAGAGTATTATAATTTGATGGGATACATTTAACAAAGTGCCTTATCTCAAGTTAATGTTTTTTCTGAGTTTACCCTTTGTAGTCCTTCAGCAGAAAACAACACTGCTCATTAAACTGTCTGTCACTCCAGTTAACTGCATGTTTTGGGACTTGGATTGTAGAGCAGGAAGCAGAAGCAGAATACTGCCTGTCGCACATGCCTCAAGTATCAAAACCTCTGTGGTATAGCCTTCCTCGACACATTTCAGGTCTTTCCTTTAGGCTCGATCCATCACCTTTTTGAACGGCTGATGGCAGCGCTACCAGCCCCTCTGAAAAATCCTAACCATTCTCTCCACCTCTCAAACATTAGTGTGAAGTCTCCACAAGTTCCCCGTCTTCTCACCTCGGGTTCTTTCCGAGCAACTGGAGATAACATTATTGAATATAAAGCACCTGGGACTGGCTCCTCACCCTGCCAAGATCAATTTCAAGTCAGAGGCTGTGAAAAAGTAGCGGAAAAGTCTGAAATAAAACTGTGAAATATCACCCCATCCCCAAAACACCTTCAAATATAGGGGTTCCTGCTGAATAGTCTCATAGAATAGCAATCAGTCACAAAGCTGTTGGAGGTTAGACTGACTAAAGTTAGCTTTTAAATGAGATTCCTGTGTTGAGCACCCTCTGTGAGATAAAGTATGTTAACATAAGACCTTGATCTCTCAATTCCCGATTTTTGGAATTGAAAGTGATCATAACACTGTAAACACAAACACTTCAGCTAAATGTTTTGTTGGCCTGAGCCTCTGAAACAGTGCTGGAGGGCAAATGAATAGACTTGTTGTTTACCTGCGCGTCAGACATTGGCCTGTGGAGACAGCAATTAACTGGAAACACTACAGGTTAAGAGGGTGCAAATTATAATATTTTTGTATTACAAAATTTCTGAAATAATATGTTTACATATGCAAGTGAGAAATTAGCATTTGGTGAATTTAGACAACATCTACCAACACAAGCAGACAGTGTAGGAAAACAAACAGCTAAACATGTATTTTGGATGTTTTTTTTTAGCTTTTGGCTTAGATTTTTATCTGATGAAGTCGGGGATCAACCAAAGTTAGTACAGTTTATTCTTAGGGTGAAATGAATGTGTGTACCAAAGCTAAACGCAATCCGTTCCAGATTTGCAGGGGCCTTTTTCTTAAAACCACCTTTGTCAACACCATTGTGGTCAGTACCAAAGGGGTCATTATGATTCAACGTCCATGAATACTGTAAAATTTTGCTGACACATTTTTCAAGATAAGTTAAAGGTTGCACTGGAGGAAAAGTCAGGGGATTACCAAAGTAAGTAACCAAATTTAATAGTCATTAATTTAACATTAATGATACCAATGATATAGAAAATTCAGCCTGATCTCACAAAATTGTAAAATAGTGCAGATGTAAAATCAATAGGTATCCTTTTTCGTGCTGGGCACACGTTTTGTAGCTTGTAGCTTAAAGTCACAGAAACTGCAGTCTTTTTAACACCCGTGAACAATACGTTTAGTGTAAAATAGTTTTCTCACATTACAGGCCACCAGCACAGAACTTGGTGTGACGAATTTGTAAGATCATGTTGGGAAAATAATTGCCTAAATTAGTATTTTGAATGCTTTCTCCTCACTAGACCAAAAGAAAACATGTTAAGGAAACAAAATAGCCCAAATCTTAAAATTGACCAGTGCATTAAAAATATATTTTAGCCTGAAGCGCCTCGTGCCTGATATTAACTCTTTTCTTCAGATTCCTTCTGGGTCCATTTTCTCTCCTGGCCTTTCAGTGCAACACTCCTGAGGTATAGTCTGACTTTCTCCATTAAATAAAAAAGTAACTGCTTTTTTCTGCTAATTAATATCATCGTGACTGTGTGAGGTGAAAGCATGGTGCTACATTCTAAAATGCGTGTCAGCTCCCAAAAGAGGACCGTTAAACAGTGTAATATTTTTCTGTTGGCTTTTGTGATTTGTAAGAGATGCATGCTTATGCACTCTCCCCTCACACCCGCTCTCCCGTCTCAGTTATTTACACTGATTTCAACTAAAAGCTTTTCTGTTGAAATGAGTCCGGACCGTCACTGAACCAGGCCGCCACTGTTTTGTTACTTCACTTAATAAGCTGCTCCATGTAAATAGCTCATGATTGCATCTCGCAGTGCCCATGTCGTGCATTCATTCGGCACAAAAGAACAATGTTTTTCTACGCTTTCAACTTAGTTTCAGAAGGACAGGAAAGGGACTCACTCCAAGTATAGTTCTTTTGTCTGCCCGGGCTTACCATGAATAGATCTCATCATGTTTTCATTGAAATCCAACTATCATGTTGAGGGAAATTTTCATCTAAATGCAGTGTGGCAATTTAAAAGTCCCATCTGACAGATAGCTGCCAAAACAAACCCAGAGGAGGATCACAAATAGTGAGAGATATGACCTACCCTGGACTGGTTTGTATTCCAGAGCTGCAGAAAACTATGAAAACTATTATTCACTTTGAAGTTGTTGCAAAAGAAAACAAAAAATCATAGCCAGAAATGAAATATACAAAAAAGGGATATTTATTTGGCAAGAGGAATGAGTTTGTTGTATAATGACAGGACTTCCAAGGTTAATATTCAATATTAAAAAGTAATTTTATTAGAAGTACACCAATGACATCATTAAAAAAAAGTTTTAAGTGCACAAATTGAGTGACTCATATAATGGATTTTTGTATTAAGCCTCATTTTCTGTTCGCTCGACAAAGGATGGAGGATTTGAGCCCTTGCCCTCTCCTTAACACACGGACTGTCTGGAGACCTAAAAATGCTTGGTGATAATTTAAAGAGGAGTGGGAATAAAACGCCTGACCTGAAAATCTCATTAAAAAAGCAACTTTGTATCAACTACTAAATATTCAGCTCATGTTCGACAGCTTATAGTCTAAAAAATAGCCAACCATAATCAAATCAATCAAAAGGAGTCATTTAAAAAAATAGCGTAATCATTTGCTGCATATTCTCGTAGGATTAACCACATGGCTGGATTGATCCTTTATTCGAGTCGATTTTTTGCTTCCAGGGCGAGACAGATGATTGAGCCCTTGTGCTGCAGCTCGAGCCTCCTCTGGTATTCAAGAGTGAGGCTCAGATAACTGACACTGACAAGCCAAAGCTGGAGCAGATGAACCTCATCGACTCCTGGAAGCATCGCTGATCACAGCCGTGACAGCAGCAGAGTGGGGGGAGAGAAGACTGACACCAGAACAGCAGATATGGAGGTGCATGTCAGAGCTGATACATATAGTGCCCTTTGGAATAGGCATGGCTACTTCTGTCCAGAATTGATGATAACTTAGAAGGCTGTATGGAAGCCTTCAGGTATTCCATGGCAGGAAAGGAAAGGGCTTTTTGCTTCTTCCCAACAAGTCAAGAGGGGAAACAGAGGCTGTTTACCAGTTGAGTTATCTGAACACTAGATGGCAGTTTGACACAGAAGTATTATTATCAGAAAGCCTTATGGCAAAGCTGAAATTTATTTAGTTACAATCACAGTAATTGGTGTTGTTTGATGGTGCTGATTGAAGCCTTGTTTACCTCCCTCAAGATTCTTATCAGCTTTCGATTGTCCCAAGCCTCATTTGATCTTCAGGTCTCTGTCTGGAATATTAAACTTAGTTCTGTGTGTGTCTGTGTGTGTGTAGTAAGTAATTTGGGCAACAAGACAGATGTCTTTTAAATTTCAAAGGCTGTGATTAAGTTCTACATTTTCCTATAAAAAGAAATCAGACAGAAATGCTATCCAAAAATGATTTTCTGTTCCTTTGATTGCTTTTCTTAGAAACAGGATAAGATATTTGAGGTTTCATTGTGATGGTTCCCAGCTCTCAAAATCTGACTTTGTACTGCAGAGACATCCAATCCACATTCAGAGAAGCACACTATAAGTCTCTTATTTGAAAGAGTAACTTAAAGGGTAAACCATTTTCCTCCCAGTGTTTAAATCCTACTGCCGTTCACAGCCAGGCCTGAGGATTATCTTGAAGAGGTATTGCTTTTTAGTTTTTCAAATGTGTTCTTTTGGCACTTTGAGCACCAACATCTTCCAACAGTCCGCAACTCCCAACATGCAGTTAACATCGTGAAACAGCTTCACTTTGCTTAGGTTTAGGCATCAAAACTACTTGGTTAAGTTTAAGAAAGTATACAACTTTGTGTTCAAATTGTATGTTTATATAACTGGTTAACATTGGTTTCTTTGTAACTCCACATTTGTTATTCAAGATATGAAACATATGATCGTGGCCCAGTACTTGAGGAATTTGTTAATTGGTGTGACTGTGTCTTTCCTCCAAATAAAGTCCTGCTCTCCTGCACCCTGTGTGATTTAAGAGGAGCAAGTGGCAGCAGTATAAATATCTAGCCACTAAGCTGGGATTTGATGCAAACATTGATGCGATATATAAAAAAGTGATTGAGCATCTGTTGTTTTGAGGGAAGCTACAGAGTTTAAACGTAGACAGGACATTAATGAAAGTGTTTTATTCTGCTTTTATTGAGTGTGTACTTTCTTTGTTGGCTCGGACATCTCTATGTAAAACAAAAGCTAACTGGGGAAAATGATCAGGCTGTGCTGCAAGATAACTGGTATAGCAGGCTTCTTATAGTTCTATTTAACAGTGAGCAATATTTGGGGTCTTTGTTGTTAGCACTATTGCACTTATGTGTATGTTTGTATATGCATTTTGAGACTATTGTCTGGAAACCACATTGCCCCTCGGGGACATCAAAGTTTTACGTTACCTTTACCTTGCCTTATATGAGTAATTATACTAAGTCAACATTGATTTTGCAGTTTCCCATGAGACACAGAGAGCAGTCTCAATGGTGAAGGTCCTGTGTTTATTGGACCCACCTATCCAACCCGACTTCCTCCATACATGGAGACCATGCATTGCATAAACAAAAAAAATAGATCCACTGATATTTAAAACGTAAAGAGTAACAAAATATTGAACATGAATAACCTCCCTCTCCCTCCCTTTGTTCGATGTGTTTATACCCTGTTTCCTCCAAGTTTTTAATAAGCAGACTGAAATGCAGCAGACGTAAAGTGTCCGGTTAATCATTTGTTTTCAAATATATTTTTATATAATATGGAAAAATAAAATTCCCAATGGCAAAACAAAAAATAGCAATTAGTCAGATTACCACAGACCAAATGACACAGTGAACCTGAAGGCCCTGAAGCATTAGTGATCCAGCCTTGGCAGAGACATCTCTTTGGATGCTTTAATAGCATAAAAAATGGTTCACAGCACATTTGGTACAACGGGAAACAAACCTGTAATTTGTTTTTAACCTGCAGACATAATAGGAATCTGTCACAGTAATCACATGCTTTTTGGCTGGACCAAGCACTGAATGCAGATCATATTCAGTAGTGCCTGCTTTACTCTAAACCACTGGCACAATTATCCCACGGACCCTTCAGAATAATGGTAAAAAAGCTAGCTTTTTAGGCTGAGCTGGAATCCGAGAATTAGAGAAAAAAAAACACAGCATAACTTTTAATATACCCTCATTGTAAACTCTGAGAGGTTTGATAATGGAAGTTATAATGGAACATCAGGATGGAAACCCTGGAGGGACGGCGGTGCCTGAAGAACATAACAAATAATTGATTTGCCTTAGTCTATCAGCCCTCATGTGGATGTATTTCATTAGTAGGGAAATTGCTTACAATTCAAAATATTATGAGTTTTAGGCCTTTGCAGAAATGACAGCACTCACAGAGAATTTCCCCTTGTTCCAGTCAACAAGTCCAGATATGAGCTTTCAGTTGTGCCTATTCAAAATCAGCACAGAAGTAAATGAAAAGTAAATGGTTTGTTTTGGGGAAAAAAAGTCTTATTGTAAGGAGATACTATTAATATGCAGATCATGAGGCTGATAATGCAGACTTTAACCACCCAGCACAGAATATAACAGACTATTATTTTCATTCTCTTCACTGAAGAATACTTCCATAGTGTAAGATATGGCCCAAATTTCAGTAACAAAAAGGACCATAACATCAGAATTTAAGTAACAGTTATAAGTACAAACTTCTTTGCCGTGTTTCATATATATATATATACTGAAATTAACGTGCTTACCAGCTAGGCCCTGCCCATCCAGTCTTATAACACCACTTAAGGTGTAGAATATTGAGTAAATGTACAGATGCAGCTACTTCAAATTTCCTTTCCAGCCAACGTCTTTTCTGCTGCCAGCCACTTCCCAGTCCATTCCCAGATACTGCTCCCCTTCCCTTCTCGGGGCATGCCTTGCTTCTTTCAAAGCTTCAAGACCGTCATGGCTCCCAGTTTGTTGTTACTCTGCCTGAGGGGAAATGCTGTACTTGCTGGTTGTCACTTTGTCAGTGATTGACGTCCTGTCACTGTAGCAGTTGCTCATCCTCAAAGTGGAGAGAGAGTTCAATGGAGCGTAGTCGTGTAATGGCAACTACATGTTATTTCATAAAATTCTCAAGCAGTTAATTATGGAAACACTGTTGGCTTCTCACATATTATTCACACACTGTGGCCAAGTGTAATTCGGTCTATTTATTCTTGTCTTCAACGTCTTGTTTATACAATTAGAAGTAGTTGAATTAGTAGTTTTGTGGAAAACATTAGACTGTTGTATCTTTGCGTCTCTATCCCAGAATATGTGTCATGTGATGAAAATCCTGTATGAAAGAAAAAAACAGATTACATGGACAATATTATAATTTGCTAAAGGTCTACCTACATAGAGCATTATAAATTGATCACTGTGTGTATGAGTATGTGATCACTTTAATCTGAATCATAAAACATATTGGAGAAGGTATGGGGCAGCATGTGCTTGTGTTGGCTGTTGAGTTACACATTGTATGCTAGCTTGTTATTGTTGCCATTGGCCCAGGAAAATAATGTTGGAATCATGTGCTGTCCAGGCTGCACCAAAACATCCCAAAATTAGCTTCTCTATGTAGTAAGCAGGCTGGATTATATACCATGCAGACCCTACGTCCAACTCTGCATTACATCGCTCTGTGCCTCGTCTCTGCCAGGCTGTTTGTCTCTATGCAGTCTGCTGAGCTAGTAATCTCCAGTGGGCTGGACCTAGACTCTGCGAGGTCCATCCATTGTAAAAGTGTCTGGAACACAGAATCTCAGTTTTAATGTTGATCCTTTTTTTTGTTTTTTAATGTTGACTTTACATTTTTGAGGCCATTGCAAGGTCTAACATAGCATTGCCACTTTAAACAGAGTCAACTAGTGATACAGACTGTTTCTCACTTCCCTCTCTGTTCCCTTCTTTTTAATTGGCTCACCATCTTATACAGCATCAGTGCCCTTTTTATTTTTTGCACTGTTGTTCTGGTAACTGACTCGTCATGTCCTCTTCTTGTCCTTGGCATTTCCTCTCAGTCTTGCAGATATTTACGTGCAATTACTTTAAAAGCAGATAGTGTATAGGTGTTATGTAACTCTTACACACACCTTCAGTAGCTAACCCTACTACAGCAGCTTTCTTTTGTTAGAAAAGTCAACATCTTCTTTTCACACAGAAAAATACATTTGGAGATAAGACGCCCCCAGAGACATATACATTTTGATACTCCGCAGATATTCTCAGTGATATTTTCAGTGATATTTTCAGGCTAATATCTGATGCAGTAGGAGTAACAAGCAAATAAAAAAATCACATTGGATTTACACTCTTGACAGGCTTATGTCTTTACCTGCCATGCCGTGTTCTTCCCCTCTGGTCTCAGAGTGATCATAACCCACTGATAATGTTCACTTTATGCTTTTCTGCACCTATTATCACCCTTTCCTCTGATTGTCCTTTATTTCCATCTCTGCTTGCTCATCTTGCATTCATTTTGCTCTCAGCTGTTTTCAGCTGCCACGCTCAGTGTGCACATCAACACAATCACATCTCCAATCTCTTTTCATTTTGCCTTTTTTTCTCTTTTGTTAAGAGGAAATGAGACCAACAGGGAGAGACAGAAGAAAAATAAAGCTTAGCAGAGAAGAAGCACATGATATATGAGCTTAAAGCAGATCATTTGCAGGTGTGGATGATCGAGGTAAAGTGGATGAATGTTTCTGTATGAAGACCTGTTGGTGGCAGTGTTGATGCTTACAAAGCTGTGAGGAGTTGTACTTTGGTGAACCCTCACCACACACGTGTCCCCTCTGATAATTGATTAGGACAACAGTGCAGCCCAAGGCCAAATGGGGGCTTTAAGCAGAATTTGATTTGGGGGTTTGGGAACCTTTTTATTTCATGGTGGTGAATCCACAATTCATAAAATCGATTTGTCACGGCGATATGAAATAAAATATATAGTGCAATATACAATAAAATATGTAGCAAGTATTGTTATGTTCTAGAAGGGTAAAAGATATTCAATATAAGCTTTCCTGGTCAGTACAAAAGAGTCAAATATTTTTATTTTTATATAATTTAATCCCTGCAGTCATAGTGTGTCTTCAAATAGTCAAAACATCCCCTTCAAATTTTCTTGTTTCTTTCAGTCACTCCCCATGCGCACACACACACACACACACACACACACACACACACACTACATAATCTTACAATATCCTCGATTCTTCACACTGTGTGGTGAACTGACCATCTGGACAGACTGGCGTTTTCCCGGTGGGCCAGTCACCCTGTGGGCCTGCAGCGAGTCTAGCAACACTGATAAGAACAGATTAAATAAAAAAAAGTCCTTTGCTGTTCAATCCTGCTGTAGACTGTCGGGTCGGCTTCATGCAGGTGTGTGCGGACAAGAGCTATAAAAACATCACATCTCATGAGTCTGCCTTTCTCTCTCTGCCAGCTTCACTTTCTGCCGCTCATACATCAAACTGATGACGAAGGGCTGATTGTGTTGTGTATAAACTGTGACACCGTCAGCCGAACAAATTAACTTCATGCTGGCTTTTTTGTAGCTCTTTGGAAATACCTGAGTTACAAGCTGAAATGCAGAGGGAACATGCACAAAGGGGTAAATATGGGACAGTCTGAATTTTATTAACATTTATTTCCAGTTTGGATTTGACCCGTTGGAGTTATTTGCTTTATAAATGTCTGTCAGTTGCATGAGGAGGACCTTTTTTGAATAAGCACAATAATGGTGCTTTTATTTCTTCCTCTTTACACAACCCTCTCAGGACTGATTATCTGCCATATGCTTCATAGTTTACTCCAGATAGAAAGTGACTGTATATATGAACAACTTCAAGCATTATGTCTAATGCATTGCTTAACTGGTGGAAATCCAGCTTTAACCAACACAATATATATATGCTCTACAGATTTTAAAGCCCCTTGCAGGCAGATTTGTGATTTGTGATATTGGGCTGTATAAATAAAACTGACTTGACTTTTTTTTTTGTTACCATCAGTATACAAACAATCTTACAATGCTGTCATCCTTAGGTATATGTGTTCCATGTACCATGACAAAGGATCACCAAAGTAATTTAAATTCATCCTGTGTATCAGCATTACAAGGGCAAGTGTTGCACCGTGTGCGAATACTTTGTCACATGCTAAATTTGGAGAGATGCAACAAAAAGAAGAAGAATTTCAGCAGTAGAAAACATCAATTTGCAGTTAAGTAAAATAAATTGAACTTGAAGATTTGTAAAAACAAAACAAACAAAAAAAACGCTTAAAAGCAGTCTTAAAATGAATTCACAATAAAAATACATGCTTTTTTAAAATTAATAAAGTTTTGAAATATTTGTCAGAACAATCCAACAGAAGTTTGGTTTATGTTCCCTCCCTGTATTTCATTGATATTTTACCCCCCAAAAAACAGAGATATTTGTTTTTGCAAAGGAACTTTTCATTCAACCAATTTGTGAATTGTCAGAACACCTTAGGGAATCTAAAAATGGAAGGCTACTGGAGAAACATACATCGGATACCCTAAAAATAAATAAATGAATAAATAAATAAGAGGAAATGTATTCGTATATCACTTCCTGCATGAGGCCCAAATCACCACTCTCCAAAAGCAGCGATATGTGTGTGATCCATCCATCGCAGTCCAGAACAATGTGTTAAACAGACTGACACATTTGCTTTAGATCTTTTTAAAATGTTCTGTATGTGGTGTTGGGTCATAACTGGTCAGAAGCCATCACACACCAAAGGAGTAAGAATTAAAACAAAGTAAGAAACATGTCAGTGAAACAAGGAGTCACCCATATCCAGGAGAATTAACAATACTTATCCTTGAATATATTCTTAACACCTGGTTATAGCCATAACATTTCTTTTTGCACACACAAATACCAAATATTCTACAGGACTTGGAATTTGTAAGAACATAATTTGCAAAAGAATATGACAGACGCCTAAGGAGCTCATTTTGGAAAACACAGAAAACATCACAGGGCTTTTCCTTTGATGATAGACAGAACTTATATTAAAAGTCATTAGACGAAGCAACAGTTGAGGGCAACACAAAACAAACTGCCATTACCGTCTCGTTTAATGGCCTGAAGCTGTTTACCAGCTGAGCAGCAAAATAGAATTAATAAAGCATCATATGCGTCTTCCAAGAATAAAACCGGTAAGTAAACACAATTTGAATGCAAATTCCTTGGCTGGTGACCACCTTCTAATCAACAACAATTCCACTATCCTATTAACTTTGGTACACAGATGAAAAGAGGCTTTACTATGGATACATTGGTGCTTTGATTTATCATGTAATTTTAATTTTTTTGTTTTTTGTATGTTTCTATTTGCGTTCTTATGCGTTACGTATTGAACAGGTGCCTAAAGGCGAGGCTTAAACGTCAGTACAACAGAAAATCACACTTCAAAGCGAGCTGGCTCCGGCTTTTAAATTCAGTACCATGTCTGTATCCAAGTTCTCAACTCAGACATTTAAATGAGCTGGCAGAAAGAGGGCCCATATACACACACATGCACCCTATTGTGCCTTCTGTATTTATAGTGATCAGGGCGCACACACACACACACACATAGGCACAAACACTCCACCTAAGAGCCACACACATGCTGTTTATTGTATTTTCTGCTGTGAGTGTCATTAGTGACCAAAGCAACAGCAAACTGATGCTAATACAGTAGTCAAGCCAATTAACTGACTGTTTTGATTGCATTCGTCTAATGAACATTCAGAAATGATGTTGTCAAGCTCTGTCTGGCCAAGCTGTTTATGTAACTATTATATCGTCTTTAATGAGCTATGAATAGACTCTGAGCTTTGGTATTTATTTCACAAGAGAGTCTCTCAGGCTGAATGCATGAAATACATTTATTATGAAACCAGCGTCTGCAGAGAGGCTGAAAGCATCGCAGTACAAACCACAAACGCACACACGGAACATCTAACTGCAGCAGAAAATGACTAAATAATCCCACTGCAGAGTCAACGAGGGGATTCATATTCAACCAGTGATTGGGAAAATGGTACTAATGCAGTGTTAGAGCAATTGTAATGATTTAACAGTTTAATTGATCTGCAGATAGACAGTGTTCCACCTGTTGCAGCCAGGGAGCCTTTCATACTTAATGACATGGAACATTATTATTACAGAAGCAGTGAGTGTAGAGAAGCGCTCCGGAGAGCGAACAAAAGAACCATCGAACTCGGGCACGTCATTGTAACTGTAACATCTGATTGTTAAGCAGACAACTGCTTTAGATATGTATGTGTTCTTATTTTCATATTCTCTGTGCTCTTAGTGAAATAAAGGACAAAGTGGACCCTGCGGATGAATTTGCATTTAATGAACACGCTAAATGAGCAGCATTATTTAAAATCATGTAGACATCTGATGAATTTAAGACCAATATTCACGCTCCTTTCAGTTTGTGATCTGCCATAACTTGTGAGAAAAATCTGTCTCTTTAGCTGCTAAATGCTCCAGGAATATTACTTACAGTCAGCTTTACAGGCTGTTCTCAATTACTATTCATACTTAAACCTACAAAACGTCAATTCATCAAAACATTATTCTTAACCACTTATCTGAACTCGGTTCACGGGGAGCTGGAGCCAATCCCAGCTGTCAGTGGAAGAGACCTACAAAAAGAAATGCACTATCATTTCTCTATTGCTCATGTAATTGTGGGGCAAGAAGAGCTATGTATTACTACTCATATTGAGGTTGAGACTGGTCTCTCAAAAACAACACTATAGGTAATTTGTACAGGCAGCAAAATACAACTCTGTTCTAACCTTAACCAAGTTCTTCTGGTGCCTAAACCTAACCAAGTAGCTCCGTCTCACAGCCACATGTTTAAAACATCTCCCATTACCCATTTCCTAATGTTAAATAATGCTCATGTTTCGTAACATATCATAGAGCCTCTGTGTGAGGATACACTGAGCTGTATGGTCCTGGGCTGGGAGCACACAGTGGGTGGTTAGAGCTTTTATCACTGAAAACAGCTGCCTGCTATAAAGCTCCATAGAGCTGAGAGGAACTGCAGAGTTGGGTGACATAAAAACAGTGATTATAGCTGCTTTGCTCTCAGCTACTTTCCTAAAACTTCCTGTTTACATTTGGAAAATATCTGTTTTTTAAGTCAATGGCATTAGTTGCTACAAGTGCTTTTATTATTGAAAGTCACATGTTTTATAGGTATATGCTGGATGATATTACATATTTAATTACATTTACAGTTTGTCCAGTTTGTAGTGCAAAAGTCCAGCTGAAATGCTTGAAAGGTTTATAGTGAAGTCAGTTTTTGCATTACTATTCCTGTCACCGTGAGGATGGGGAGGTTAGAGATCTGGGTCTTGTTCAATGTCATACTTTGACTATTGCATCATCACCGTGCTCCCTCTGGAAGTGTTTCAACTCCGTGCTTATGTCAACTACACATGACAAGATCCTCCTCTCCTCTTCTTACTTCTCCTCCGGGTGCATATATTCAGTCATGTCTTTTGTTTTCATGCCTACCTACATACTTACATGGGTTTGGGGACTTTCGGCTTCAACTTGTATGTGAAACAAGATCCACTTCAAAATCAGTGACCCTTAGAAACCCTGTACTGATGACAGGGAAAGGGCATCTACACGTAATGCATATATTCATTTTTTGAGGAAAAAAGGGTGTTTGTCAGTGGCAGACAGGGAAATTACAAGTTTCCAAGTCAAAGGAACAGAAAACGAGGGAACTTCAGAATAAGTCTCTTTATTGTATATTCACTCTAGACACCAAGCAAATTTTTAAATTCGCTTTACTCCTGCAGGATTTACTGCAGAATCACATTTGTGCTTATTTGTGTGACTCGCATGAGATGACAATGCCTCCATTAGCATCAACCATGGCTGAAATTACCAGTGTTGATGCTTTGCACCTGTTGTAGAAGTCCCAGAAACTTTGGAAAAACAAATGCCATCATGTCTGGATTCACAATATAATCTGGAGGTGGCACAACTTCAGTTCAGATAAATCAGGGCTATGAAATGCAGGAGAATCTCAAGGCTGATGGACTTTGTGGCTTCTGTGACAAAGCATCGCATAATTTCTTGAGCAAATATGCCAAGATGTAAATAATACTAATTGGCATCATGTGCCTTGTTGATTGCATCGTGTGCATCGGCCAGTGTGGATGACACAGGTTTGGTGTCTTTGTATTTACTTTGTACTTTCACAGTGTGAAAGAAATCCACTGGTGTGAATGACTATTGCATACGTTTTTCAGGAGCCGTGCTTCCAAATCAAGCCACACTATCCTATCCAGTTATTTAAGGACAATAGTGCACAGGAAGTGAATCAGCCCCATATGTCTTTTTAAGAGCTCTACATCTCTTTAAAATTTTTATTATCCAATTTACAGCACAGTAATGCTGCTTCCATTGGGGTTACTGAAATAGTAGAGTAAAGATCAGTTGTACAGAAATCTTGGCAGGAATTTATTTGCAGCTCTGAAAAATAAAATAGGGCAAACTCTCTTTGTCCGTGGGGAGGTAAAATATGTGTTGAAATTTAATATAAAGATCCTCGTGATTCAGATTTAATATACTGTAGCTTTTCTGTGTGTAGTACAGTAATACTGCATCACTGTGGCTGTTAGAGATTTCATAAAGGCAAATAGAAAGGTGTAACAGGTTCACAGCTTTTGCAGAGCTGATGAAGTATTTCCGATCAAGACCTCCTCTGTGGCCGCTGATATTGACTGACACTGTATAATAGCTCACACAAATTCCTAATCACAGTGCATGAACAGTAGCAACCCTGGGGTGGTCTCAAATCCATTTACATGTTTGACAGACAGATAGCTAGCTAAACAGACTGTTGTATTTCCTTTGATATTCTTGGCTGACTCTCTACTTGGTGCTGACTCCCCACCTTCATCAGCGCTGCAGGAAACAATACCCTATGAGCAATGACAACAGCGATCCAATCCACACTGCTGTTATTCTCGGGGAGCATAATCACAGAGTGTGAACTCCATTTCATGAAAGTGGCTTTCTGACTGACTTTTCCATTCTCTGTCTGTCTTTCTTTCCCGCACGCACGTATAGGAAAGATAGTTGCCTCATTTCTCTATATGAAAACCTGTGCTGCTGGCTCCATGCAGGTCAGTAGAATGGATGGAAATCCAATAAAACGGGATGTCTGAATGATAAGGAGGGCTGAGGCAGTATGAGGGAGAGAGCTGTGTGAAGGAAAGGAACAAGAGGAAATGAGGGAGAAGGAAATAAAAAAAATTAAAAGCAAGATTGTTCATCCGTGCACTGAATGCTCACTTAGAGCAACTATTTCCTTCTGTAGAGTACAATGAAGTTGTCCATGAGTCAGGGAGCATTTAAAGTTCACCAGGGCAGGAAGACTGCTAAGATAAAGCATGCTGGGCTGCTATTAAGTATTGATTGCTTCTCGTATTGCTTTAAAAGACCCTTAAGCATTTTCTGTGGGCGATTTATATTTTTATATATAAATATATATATAAATAAAACATAATTAAAGGTCTTTAATAATTTATACTCGCAGCAGGCCATAATTTAAATACTATATTTTATTTATACCACAGATCTAATAAAATTAAACATGGAACAGAAGATAGACTTGAGTTTCTGTTCGACCCACCTATCCGCCTCGACTCCCTCTTTCTGCGCAAGGACGGTAGAAGGAGGAGAAGACTCGGGGTCAAATGGTGCCATTGGCTCAAGTCGATGTGCAGTTTAGCTGGAGCTGGGGTCAGATTTTACCGTGCATTCACTGAACCTCATTCATATTTGGCCCTGTGTCGCACTCAGTGAGGCTTCAGACCAGGATTGGCAAGATTGCAGCATCCCTGACTGAAAACGAATGTTTTCACGACTGTAAAGGTTGATTGTTGAACCTTTTTAACCAAGCAGATGGGATCTTTAGAACAAATGAAGGATGTGGTGCTGCTCATCTGGACCTCCAAACTCCAAATCTGCCTGTATCCATATTTAACAGTATGGAGGGAACACTTTCAGAACTCTCAGTACTCTTCAAAATTGTGCTTTTAGACAAGCTAATGGCATTTGGTACAAACTTACATGGTGTCCAGAGGACAAATCAGAGTGATTTTTGTGATTTTCTGACTTCTTCTCCAGTGCCACCAGCTGGGTAAACCTTTTATTTCACATATCTTGTAATAATTTTCATCATCAACTAAATAGATTGGCACAAATATTTTGTACACTTTGTATTCATGCTTCCCAGTTTATGGATCCGAATGACTTTGGTGATCACTATTCCTTTAACGCCTTTAGTTTCGGGTCAAATGTTCCAGCAAATGGAAAACAAGGATGAATTGCAACAGCGTTGGTGATCCCCTAATGACACCTAGCACCTTCATAAGGTCAAAATTTTATTTTTTTCCTAGAACTTGTAACAGCATTTAAGGGGAAATATCAGTATAACTTGATGACATTCCCATCATTCTCAGCTGTACATTGTTTTAAGTGCTATTTAGCATTATTATGATTAATCAAGGTGATGCATATTATGCCATTTTAATGAGATTGGTACGTTCACGTTAGCATTTATCTTGGACCACTACTTTACTGAGCCTCAGAGAGCTGCACACATTCTCATCCCAACTGTGGGGGATTATTGACATGTTGGGGACAGTGTGTCACTTCCTGTTAGTTACATGCATAGTGGCTTTTCAAAGTAAAATTCTTTGTTCACAGAAAGTGGTTAAGTATAAGCAATAAAACAGGTTTGGACCTAAAAACAACTACTTTGTCGACTCGAAAATGTCTCCTTGGTCACAGTGCTGGGTTTGTTTGACCCATCCATCTCCCCCCTCTCTCCCACCCTGATTAGAGCTTCATGCTGTTTTCCACGTCACTTACCAAAGCCTAAGATAGTTCTGTGGATGGATTTACATTACAGCAAATGGTAAGCCTGCTGTGTCTCATACGCATGTTCAAGGCCTTGTGCGTCAGTCAGACATGCTGAGGGATGTGGGAAAAAACATCCTAAAAGGTTACGTTTACTGTAGCCCACTTACAAGTAATTCATATTACATTTATTTTTGCTGAAGACTGTGGCTCACTTGCATGCCATTATGTCTCAAACTAGCACTTAACTGCTGAGAATGAGAAATTTAAAATGCAAAATTTATAGTGTTTGCACACACTGAAGCAAATCAGATTAGTGTTTTGAGTCATGGTGGGTGAGGAAAATTCAAACGAGCTTATCTCTCCACTGATATCGTTTCCAAAAGAGCAGATGCTGGATGACTACGCACTTTCCTCTTCACTTTAGAAAAAATAAATAACTAACTGAGCTGAAGAGTAACTAGCAGAGAACAGGGACCGGGCGGACTGCATCACTCCTCACAGATGGCTGTCTGATTGTGCAACATTGATGGAAGACAGGCTGTCATTTTGGGTTTTGTGTTTGTCATCATTAGGTGAATTGACAAGGCCCGAGCATTGTTTTTGTTTCCCGGCTCCCTCTCGAGCACAAACAGAAACCGATGACTTTTGGCAGACACGCTTCGTTGCCGTCCCCTTAATCTGCTCGTCCTGTGAGTAGATGCAGAGGAGATTCATGAGTGACTGTCTGCTGAAATGTCAAAGGAGTTCTAGAGGACATATTGTGTCAATAGAAAATGGCCTTTTGAGAAATTAATTAGAAAAACCAAGCTCTTCTTTTCTTCTGTTCTCACCCTGAAACTCTATAGAAGAAGTGCAAAACAGTGAAAGGAGAACTTTGACACAAATTCCTAGTTAAACTCTTCAACTGTAAAACAGAAGCCTCCCCTCTCCGCAGCTCTCCTGAGGATCCTTTATCTCTGCTATGAAGGGAGCTCTCTAATGTCAGCAGCTGAGATAAATACCATTATTATCAAAGACTCTCATTGCTCCGTTTTACTTCCCTGTAGCTCCAAAGCGTGCATTCCCTGCCTCTGTCAGGATTTGCCCTTTTGGTGAACCCGATGTTTTTGAATACCAGTTTTGAGATTGCATTTACAATTATTAGTTTAATTTCATCTAAATACTTAAGTGGTTTTTAAAGATCCATACAGAGTGCTGTACAGTTAAATTAAATTGTTTGCCTACAAAATGTGGCAAATACAGTATTTAGAAAAAATGCAATAACTTGAAACTTTTGAAAAAAATATTTAATGCATTTGTCTTAAAAATTAAGCTTACAGTTGAAAAATCCTGACGTATAAAGAAAAAGAACAATAAAGTAAACTTTCTTTGGATAGGCCAGGGAAAGATAAACCCAAGAACAAAGTTCTTAATATTTATTTTGACATCAGCATATTAAAAAGAAACCATGCACTCTGCATAGTACAGACCATTAAAAGGTAATTATGGGATAATTATAGTGACTTTTCCAAGTTTTCTCCTGGAAACACTTTTCTATATCATGAAAGCGGTAGTATTAATATTGTATTTGGAAGCAGTGAGGGTAGTTTCAACTTTTTCGGCAGTGGATCTTTAGGGGGAGATAAAATGTCAACCTGAAGATCAATTCAGCTCAATACAGTGCAAAGTTTTTGTAGACATTAGATTGTTTAGGGATCCTAGTATGCGTAAATATGCAAATACAATACCTGAAAATAACACATTTGTTCTGCATGATATAATGATATGTATTCTGTAACAAACGGCATCTCTGTAAGGAGGTCAGAGGTCAAGAAACACTTTTGAAAATGGGCTGGCCAGTGCCTAACCAAAATCTACCCTAACTTTGAAGCCCCCTTCCCAACAACATATCATAACACGAGTCCTCTAGTTTAATTTAATTTCCTCACTCTAGCATTAAAACTGAGCCTGCTGCAGCCTCTTAAAAGACATTATGTCAGCCAAGGACGCCAGCTGATGCGTCGAGTTGAAGAGGTTAATATCAAGGCAGAACTTTACAGTACAATTACTGCAGAAAATGAACACTTATCACTAACTACCTGCCAAATTGTCAAGTAGCATATATGTCTTACCCCTATATTTATCACAATCTTAGAATTAATTTCAATAGAATTACTGGAAAAGCCTGTCTGCTTTAATTTCACTCTAATTATTGAGTAATTGCACACTATAAGCCGACTGATTGCAGTTCTACCATGCCCTATAACATCAATATTATGTGTTTACCCTAAATATTTCTTTTAATTTACTATGAAATTGACATCCTGCAAATAAAAGGTCACTGCGGTCTGTTACGTTTTTAATAGTTGAATAATAACCATGAAATCACTGAAACACTGCCTGTGCACTCCACTGCTGAACTGAATACCACTACAAATATATTTCCATAATTTGCTTTTAAAGTAATTGTAAAACAAATGTCCCTTAAATGCACATGCATTGGTCTTAATTCATGTGTTCATCGAGGGACAGAAGACAATTAGCATTTAAAAAAATAGAGTTGCTGAAATGGTGAGTAGCTGGGAAAGAAAGACAAAAAATCAAATAAAAAATGTCTGTGTTGTTCTATAATCTCTCCTCTGAGAGACAGCTGAGTTATTCTGCTATACTTAGTCTGTTTCTTTTCATCTTTTTTATCTCTCCCTCTGCTCTGCTGCCTCACTTTCTGTATTTTTTTGTTTATCTCTCTTGTCTCTTTATTTTGCACCTATTTTCCCAACACACTTTGTATTTCATATACTGTATTGTCTCCACTATGTACTTATATTCTTTTGGGTTTTAGTTGGCTGTAAGTTTGATATTTTTCATTTCCCTCTGTCTGACAGATGAAAGGGTAATTAGTTTGTTCTTTGCAGACTTCATACTTTTACCAGACTGAGGATTATGCTATTTTCCATGCCACATTTGACACTAATGACTCCAAGTGGCAGAATACACATGCTTCTACATATGGGCATGCAAAAAGAAAATGCCACTACAGCACTAACAGACACAAAAACAAAATAATAATACATGTTTGCATGAAATATTTGCAGCAAAACTTTAGGGGAAGAGAAGAAGGCAGAATGTATCTTTACAGAAAATCTAAAATAGCTCAATACTGAGAGTGGGTAGGTGACCTAGCAGAAGTTGGAGTGTTTGTTTGCTGAAAGTAAAATCACCTGTATGTGTCTCTGATGCCAACAGTAACACTCTCATGGGGTCACTAATGCAACTGTTGGAGCTGCTCTCTGCTTTCCATTTCACACAAGGCAAGTGTTTACCCAATGTTTACAACCCCTTTTCACCTCTCTCACCATTTTCTCTCTCCCCATCTCACTATTTTCTCTCCATCTCTTCTTTGTACTCTCTGTCACTCTGTCAGTCATCTCGCCAATAATGGTTGTCATCCCTGGTTCACTGAATGCGGCAGGTGTGTGTGGCGAGTGTTTAGTGTCGCCTATTATTGTCCTTGTCACTGCTGTCTCCTCTGCACTCACATTGCTCCATATCCAGACTGGGAAAATTCATATCAACACAGATCTGTTTGTGATTGGCCGTTTGTACCCCCATTGCTTAGCAGTACACACAGACATGCAGCAAGTGAATGAAACAAGATTTAGAGGAATAAAAAGCGGTTATATACTGAATCTACCCATTGCCTTCTACTCCATAAACCTATCTTCTACAAGATTGAAAAGGACTCTGTGTCCTAGGGACTCATTTACATCAGTGTCATCCTTCCAGACACCCAGACAGTTTGAGTGTATTTAACATCTGCAGCAGTCATGTAGATGTTTCAGAACACAGCTGTCTTCTCCTAAAATAACCCCATGGGTTATTTGTACAACAATGTTTACGTTTCAAGACCTCTGTTGGCCAAAGTATTTATGACAGAAGCAAAAGAAGAAGTCAGGAGACGTAGTATAAAGAGGGACAAAGTCCATGGAGAGAAGAGGTTGGGTCCTGTGTTAAACCAAAACTCAATATTTATTTATTTAAACTGTAAGTAACTGTCATGTCTTATGTCACATGCATAACTACAGCATGTACCTATGTAAGGGACTTAAGTAACAAACGTGCTTATTTTAACCATGATCTTTCCCCTGAACCTAAGAACGTTTCACAATGTCAAAGAAATGTTTAAAACTGTGACTATTTCATTAAGGTATGAGGGCATGCTAATCTCTTTTCACCAGTAGAGGCGCTAATTTAGGAAATGGTCCTGTTGATTGTATTTGAGAGTAGGGACAAATGACCCATGTCCTCCTATGATTGGAGGACTTTCTGTTTAGAACAGTGGTCAGTAACAACCAATGAGAGCTTGTGAAGAAACCCAGAAAAATAGCAATCTCCTCAAACCACTATAATGGCTTAATAATTTAGTTCTGCTTTCATCTCCCCGACCACTTTAAATTGTACCTTTTTCCACTCACATGTTTGCGTCCACTGAGTGCTGATTGCTGCCCTTCCTTCTCCAGCTCTGTTTTCACTTCTGGTGAAACTCATGCTTTTGAATTTGTTGTCATGAGGCAGCAAATGTGGAATCTCTTACAGCCACATCCAGGTCAATCATTTTTAATGAGCAGCCCTCAAAATGTGCATACAATATTTAAGGTGCATACCACTGTTTCCACTATGTTTCAGGTGTGTACCATCTGTTTAATATCAGCAAGAAAGTTTCTGGTGCAGGATACACTTTAATTCAGAACCTCAATCTCAAAAACAAAGGTACATTATCACAGTTAACAGAATGTGTATTACTTATTTTTTAACTCAACGCTATGAGAGTGTTATTTTCAGTGTTGTAGTGCTGGATTTAATTGCAAGATGTTGGCTCTTCTTCCCCGATGCTTCCCTTCAGCCTTTTCAACTACTGGTTCCCACAGAGCTGTCCGTTTTATGTCTCCTCCACCATCATCAAAACCCCAAATGAGGGAATATCTTTTAGAAGAGAGGTTTCCATCCCTGCAGTAGAGGACTTGAAGAGCATTGAAGCTGTTCTGCCAGCTGGTAGTGGCCCATCACATGAATAACAGACTTTGTGTTGGTCTTTCCTTTTATTTGTCATTTTTATATATATTTATGTGGCTTCTTAAACACTGCTATGCTGATGACACTCGGTTCTACCGTCCAGCCAAACCTAATACCAAGTACTCCCATTTGTTTTGGATTCATAATTGAATAGTTTTTCTTAATCCTTGACATATGGCACATTTGGATTCAGCCCTCAAACATTATAGCCACAGACCATATTGGTTGTATTTGAAATCATGCTTCTAAATACTGTGGTGTACTGTCAAAACTGTATTACAGTCAGGACTTTTAGATTCAGGTTGTGTTGCAGTTCTGTTTTGTCCGTTTTCCAGTAGGCTACTGCTTTAACCTCTCACCATTCCAGCCCACACTTTTTTAGGATTGGGGGTTGTGGGCAGTGGATGTTTGAAAAGGAGATAGCAGCTCAACAATAAATGAGAACCTGAAGATTAGAGATGTAGCTCAGCAATGTGTGTCAAGTTGTTAAAGTCTCTAGTAAACATAATTTATTTAATTGATTAATTACTATTAAGATGTATTAGGGGTCCCATCATCATAGTCTGGCTGATTTTGTCCCATTTCCATGTTCAACTTTGTCCCATAAGTTGTTGCAGCAATTTCTGGGTTGATAGCATTTGTTACACACATTTGGTGCTGAATTTAGCTATTTTTCTCATATCAGGAATTGATAAAAAAAAAAAAAAAGGGGGTCAGAAACCCTTCAGAATATGACAAGAATGTAACAAGATCTTTGTAAGAACACCGACAAATCCATGCTGTGATTTGGCTTCAAAAACTTTGGTCATTTTGGGGATTTCTGTATTTTCAGTGTTGCAATGGCGAGCAATTCTGTTCTCTAAACTGCTGAGAAACCCCCTTATTGTCAATATATACAGGGCATCTATACATCCTCTGAATGCTCTAGGTCTCTAGTTTGTGACTGTAAATTTTCATGAGGCTATCCTTGAGGTCACAGCAGCTCATTTTATACATTGAGGTCGAGACTCAAGAAATGCCCTCACTGCCTCCTACACGGACTAACATCATCCCACATGAATACAACTGGGCTCATTGAATCCAAAAGAGACTCAGCTTTCCAGTGATACCTAATTTATGTAATTCAAAGCCTGTTTAAGGACCCCAGTATGCACAAATATTAAAATAGTCAGCTGAAATAGCATATTTTGCTGCATGAGAAAACATATGTGATTTTGACTTAAATTGCATATTAGCAGCATAAAGTAGCCATGTATGTGAAGAGGTGACCTCTGGGAACACATAGAGCCCATTTTCATTCAAATAGTATGAGGTCAGCGATAAAAATTGCTTTGCAGCATTATTTCGGCAACTTCCCGACATGATATCCTGAAATGGTTAGTACCAATCGATTCCTTAGATCTTCTAGTTTCATATGATATTTCCAGTATATCACAAAAATTTAGAGAGAAAACTGTCAAAAAGTTCAGGGGTTCAGGTGCCATATCATTATGCCAACATCCCCCTAAGTGCAACTGTCCACTAGTCTGAAGAAGTGATCTTTCTCACGCCCTAACCAAGCAGTTTTGTGCCAAAGCCTAACCATTTCTTAACCACAGCCTTGTCACACCATCAAACATATTAATTTTTTAAAAAGCATGTCAGCAGTCATTGAACTCCAGTGTGGATTTCAAACTATTGGGCTGTACAAAAAGTGTTGGAACAAAGAGCAGTCCCTCTGCTTTACACCACTCTGACAGCCACTTAGAGTGATTTTGCTACATGATGAATGCATAAATATGAGCAAGAGGAAGTGTCTTTTCAATAATGCCTCTTAATCTGTTGCCCTCGGAATGCTAAATGATTTAAAAGGCTGTCACCCTCTTAAAAACTGTATTTGTAAATCTTGCCATTTTCATTTGCTTCAGTTCCTGTGTCCTTTTTCCTCTTTAATAGTGGAGCTTAGTTCTGTTCAGGTTTATTTGTGAGTCAGCCTTTTAAGCCCCATTACCTTTAGAAAGTCATCATACCAGAATCAAGAAGGATGTTTCACATGTTAGAATTTCAAAAGAAAAAAAAGTGCTTTGAGTTTTTCGTGTGTTCTTGTTGTACTTTGCTGTTTTAATGGGTTTTTACTTTTATGGTAAGGATCCAGACTTGTCAGCCACTATATGTAATCTTATAGAAATGACACTGACAATAGTCAAGGATTAAAGCGCTGGTATAGGAGAAACTGCACAGACATAGACATTGTGGAATTACCTGCGTTACATCCCCAGTTGCTGCCAATAGCAGGGTAAAAACAGTTCAAGGTACTTTTTTGATACAGCTTTGAAGAGAGTAAAGGACAAAAAACACAGTAGCAGTTTGACGCTGAAGACCTTGGTATGGCAATTTGCTGTCCATGTCCACAGAGATATAGCCATTGACAATTAGGACCTACTGTTTGCCCTCCTTATCCAACATGGTTGATGTTAAGCCACCTTATTACATTATTTGACTATAATACATGTATAAACATTTCTAAAACCATCCATCAGTTTGCATATGAAAATTTTTGCATAACTTCTATGGTGTTTAAAAAAAAAAAAAATCTGTTTGAATGTAGGCTGAAAAACCACCCAATGCTGGAAAAACACATATTTCTCTGCAGGGCTTCAAAGGCAGAGGTATTGAAATATAACATTGGCAGGTATGTGGGAGTTTTGATCAAATGGGATCTCCTGTAAGATGAAGCATTGAGCCTTGCCACTCTGCTTAATCTAAAATGACAGCATCACCTTTCATCAATTCGTCACACATGTACACTCATCTGCACGGTACACACACACTCGCTTGCACACAAAAACAGCCACATAAACCTCCCTGTAGAAGGTTATTCCAGATGCCATTTCAAATTATGTTTGATCACCAACACTTTATCTGTCACCTTCATCTGAAAATACCATGTTGTTTTCCTCCTCTTTATTATTTGACTTGGTATAAAATGCAGAGCAGAATTAATCCGCTGCTCAGGTAGTCACTGCAACAGGCAGCTGATGTTTAATAAACAGAGCACAATATATTTAGACTTAAGCCATTTTAATCTCTTGGGCTAAACCAAACTGGACCTGGTAATAAACCTACACCCCAGTCCCACTCAGATTTTACCCAGAGTCCAATGCTCCTCACCATGCTGGTAAACAGCTACCAGCAAGCAGAGAGACAAAGTTCAGTAGCCTGCTCAACTGTGAAATAGACTTCAAATTGCACGTAATTACTGCATAATGAGCTCAATGGGTTCCATACAAGACCCCTACAATCATATTGAATTAATTAAAGTTTTAATTACCAAATCACCGTGGGGTATTTGTATGCTAAAAAGGATTCAGAAGTTTTGATCCTAGACTGTTTTAGGCCCCCTCTTAAACTTTTTTTTTTATTTCCAGAACTTACTAGCATAGTCAAACTGATAAATAATATGGTAATTAGGCTGATTCAAAATAAGGCACGCTCCATGCCTGGAAGAAAATATATATTAAACTTCTAAAACTTCCGAAACACCATTAAGTAAATTTGAATAATAATGACAATAATGACAAAATAATAACCCCAAAGATATGCTATTTATGTAGTAATTTACCACCCAATAATTTTGTGGTTAAATAATATATAGAACAAATGTACTTATTATATTAAGGGTCACTCTATACAATTTATTTCAATCATTTTTTAAAAGTATAATTGATTAAATTGGACTTAATTACTTGCCTATTGGTTCCAAACTAGAACATCAAAATAACTGCATATTTACTGTATTGGCTCCCTTTAAAATGACCATTGTTTATAGATAGTGAAATGTGTATGTAACTCATGCCATGATTATGCAAAAGTCTGATAAGAATAAGTAACCATTATAGAGGGAGTAGTAACTTGTCCAAGTAAAACAGCTTTAAGAATGTGATGGGATTTTGTACTTTGAGGCTGCCTGTTATTCTGTACATCACAAAGGTCCACAGCAGTGAGACATTTAATGAAAAGATAAATCTGCTCTAAGCTAAAAGAGACGACAATACACAGGTGAGTCGAAAACTATACATCCACAAGAGCTTACCCTTTATGTCAATCTGCTTTGATGCTAATAAATGTGAATCTGCCTGCGTATGCGGCTCTAAAGAATCACTTCATCACTGTCACAGTGACAGGTCTGTTTTACATCGAGGTTGGCTCTGGAGATGCAAATCAGCCTCCCCAGACCATGACCCCTCAGCACGCCACGCCCACCTCATCACACAACTCCAGCGAACACGCCTCATTTATTCAGCACTTTCAAACAGCGACATGTCCCCCAATGTACCGCGGGTAATAGAATCTATTACTTAAGAGCACCCCGTGTTGTTGGGTTATTGTTCCAGGGTATCTTAGTTCTCTACTTGAAGCCTTTCCTTTTAAAACCTTGTATCAGGGCTGTTTCTGCTATATGCTTGTGAAATTGCCTTTGCTTGTTTCAGGTTATTCGCCTCCCCCTCAGTCCCTGGTAGACTTTTGATTTACTGATGTTGTTGCCATGGAGGTGTAATGTGCCGCATGAAGCACAAAGCAATAAAAAGGGGGGAAGTTAAATGAGAGGCATTTTTTGTTGTAAAGTGATGTCTACCTGGGAATGCTCCTTTGTATGTAATTAAATAGTTTATTTGTTTTATTGTTCCTTCCGATGGTGAATGCTCACAAAAAAGGTGGAACTGGCTTTTAAAATAACATTGCGAAACAGAGCAGTTTTTAAAGTTTTATTTATCCTCACATACACAGTTGGAGGGGGTGGCCAGGGTAATTATGAAGGACGCTGAGGCAGAAGTGATGGTACAGTGTGTTAAAGCAAAGGGTGAAGCATACAGAGTACAAAGAACCATAATGTCCACTTAGGGCGGTCTGGAGGGGTGATAGAAACCAGTAAGCAGTAAAATAAACGTGTACCTCACTTCCAGTAGTTATGTCAGCTACATAACTACCTCACTTCTGGTAGAAAATTCAAATAAATGCACATAACTATCTTTTAACGCCTAGCCATGTACTTTATGGGCTAACCTTAGAGAAGTAGTTTGACAAAACAAAACTGCGACTGTTTCATATCATTAAAAATGTTTTTGAATGTGAAGTTAAGGTGCAAGGCAGTCCTATCAAATGTCATCGGAAAGGACGCTACTTTTAGAAATTCTCCTATGGATTGTATTAAAGAGTTTCAGGGAACAAATGGCTGTATGATCATATGGATTGAAAAATTTCTTGCAACTCAACATGCACATTCACCCTGTTGTAAGCTTGGTAAACAAATCACTGAACATGCATCCTTCTCTCGCTTTGCTTGACCAGAGCTCTGACGGCGTAGTCCCAATCAAGTCTGAATGTTCACTTCACCTGCTAACCAGTTAACTGACAACTGTCATTAGTGACCTGATAATTTAATTGGACAGAGATGATACTTCAATTAAATGACTTGAATCATTCACTCCGTGAGTCCTTTGATCGTTTGCTGGCAGCGACTGAGAGCTCAACTGAACTGAGAAATGAATTGATTGTTTCAGGAAGTTATTCAATATGGTTCAATCACCCAAAAGGTTCTTTCTTTTTAACAAATTAATGAGACAGCAGTACTGTACACTGCTAAATGTTACAAATATCCTTATATGTTCATTAAATATAAGTAAACTACTCTTTCCCTGGCCTATGCTTTGACTGATGCCTTTAATGTTAATGAGTAATGTGTTGATTTTTTCCAGGGACTAGATACGATTATTAAAAATAGCTCATGAGTGGTCCAAACATTATATCTAGGCAGCAGAACTTTGCCCTGAAGAAATTCATGCATGCACATATTTATTTACCATCACATCAAGTCACTGTCAAAAAAAGTTGTTGTGGTGGAAGTTTTCGTTATAAACTTTAGCTACTTGTTTTTTTCACTGTTTCAGACTAATGAGGCCCCAAATGAACAAGAATTAAATGAAGACGATAAACAATGGCCTTTCTTCTTCGACATGGGAACATTCGAGCTGCTCAAAATTTAGACCTAAACAGTAGAAAACAAATATTAGTGTCATTCCAGGAAGAACTGGAGTGTAATAATTGCTGCAATGTCAGTGGTAGCAATTGAACTGTGGCTTCACCTCCCAATGGGAGCAGCATTCATTAGAATTTAGAGTGGAGAAATCTTCTGACACGGTTGATGGTCTTCTTGAAAAGCAAGGCCATTGTTAAAATGATGGTCAAGTGTCACCAGTGCATCCAAAAAGTAATGACTAATCAGAATTACCAAAACAATTGAATGTATAAACGGAGCAATAGTTGTAAACTGAGATTGGAATACAAATTAATAATTTATGACAAACTCACTTATTCTGTTAGTTTCATCAAGTTTTAAGTGAGGCGAGTAAAAGGTCTGAAGCCTATAAAATAACAATGTAATTAAGATCTTAGTTTGGAGAGAAAAAAGTCTTTCATCACCAATTAGCATAAACTTTTTTATTTAAGTGAAAATTAAACCAGAGAGAAACACTATTTCTTTTGAAATGTGATATTATACTTGTAGACAGAGCGGAGACATACACAGACGTACACAATGATATAATTACCTGGTTCTGAGCTGGTTTGCAAGTTGAACTGCAACTGCGACTTTATGAACAAACTCCAAGAAAACAACAAAATAATTAAAAATATATATTTTTCATTTGGACGCTCTTGTCTCTGGTGAACAGTTTTATTAACCTCAACCACTTCTTCTAACCGAGAACCGGAATAGTAGCTCAATGTTCTCTGTGAAGGCATTTATTTAACTCCATTGTTCTCCCACTCATGTTAATTTAGAGTGGGTAGAAGGGTGGTTGGGTCAAACAAAACCCAGACTTTTAGCCAGGACACTGGTGTTTGTGTGAAATCAAAAATCACCATTGTAATTTTATTAAAACCTGTAAATTCTTTTTTTGCATGTCATGTCCTATGTCACCTACAAAACTGCGTCCAGTTGTTACAAACCGAATGGAAGTAGTTTTTTTGACCCAAACCCTTTTCTTTTTCCTAACCTTAACCTTGATACATAAAACTTTTATACATTGAGTCTTGACAAAATGGCAACATGATGGAAATAAAGTCTTTAGGTTCACCTTCTTTGTTGTGCTCTGCAGTCTGAAGACATGATAAATTCATATTTTGCTTTAACTTCTATCACTGCTGTGCAGAGACATTAGCAATATAAAAGGCACTACTGTGATGATTTGCTTCTCTGTGTGTACTTAAAAGGCCCCGTGTGAACACTGGAGATGAAGTAAGTTTTAGACAGAACATCCATAAGAGAGAGTTATGCCTTTACTGCAAGAAATCAATTACTTATGCTCCAGGCAAAATTGAATGTATCACTGGGAGGTGTTGTAAGTCTTTCAGCTTATTCTCTGAGGTGATTAATTAAAGCAATCCAGCTGCTGGGGGCTGATTGGTGAGTGGTTTAACTGTCAACAAAACATGCACATGCTCATGTATTTGATATATGCAGGGGCATTTATGTGTGAAATAATTTTCCACTAACTGAGTTAAAGTTCCGAATCAGGAGGAACAATTTTTTCCATGTGTTTGTACAACCTGCTATTTACTCTCTCTGAGGCACAGTAATTCAGGCATCGTAAAGTTGATCAGTCAGTTCTCCATGACTACGACTGCATTCCTCAAGGTATCGTTCCGGATGTGCAGGGGTGCCATTGCCGCTGCTGTGAGCCATATGGGCACTTTACACCCGTAATGAGTACAGTTCACATTCTTGGCAGCAAGTCAAATTTAAAGTGAGTGCTGGATTCCAAAAAGGATCTTCAATATCTGGAAAACTCAATGAAACTAGGGGTTCTTTCTGCAAATGATGATGATGGTGCCCTTTTGGCCTGATTGAATTGTGACCTTGATAGTGTTTCAGTATGACATAGTTTGGATAAGCACCCTAAAATCTTAAGTGGTTCTATAAATACCCTTCGGGTAGAGTGTGACCATAGAAATACAGAGACAGCCTGATCTTACTTGATCATAGTTATGTGAAATGACCATGCTGCAAAGTGTGTCAGCAGATCTAGAGAAAGACATTTGGTTAGTTAACCAGCTGGCTTGTATGTCTGCTCTCTTCCCAGCTAGGCAGTCTCATAGCTACAGGAAGTGAGTCAGAATTATCGTTAGACCCATTGGACTGGCTATAAGACCAGTGCTGTCCTAGTTAGCTATAGCTACCTTGCCAGCCATTAGTTATCTTAGTTAGCTTTCTAATTCTATCATTATTTCATGATTACAGAGAAATTATTGTTTGGTTGTTTCTGCAAAAGATCACCTTAGCGAGTCCATGACTTGCTGCAAGGTTATACAGAAGTTTATATACGGAAAGTAATACTTAAGTTATCAAGCTACAAAAGTCACAGGTTTTTTTTGTAATTGCAAAGGTAGCTACACACAGAAATGGTTGCCACTCTGACCATCCTGCTCTGTTGATTTGAAAGGGAATGACAGCCTACTCTTACTCTATATCTATAGGTCTGACACTTCCCAAGTGGAGGAGTTTAGGTGTTTTATGGTCTCACTCAAGGATGCCCGTTAAACATGTCATGAGATTAACTGCCATTTTAGTAGCAAATGTTGTAAATTCTGAGCCACAAAGGAAACGTCTTGATTTAACGATCATTCTGTCTTCAGTCCTTCACCTCAGACTTCGGAAGTGATCAACAGATAGAGATTTCTTATTGCCTACAACGACATTGAAAGGTAATAAAAAAGTAGATTGAGGCTACTCTGCTTGCCACTGGTGTTGTTTGTATAATTTATGTGTCTCTGTGGAGGTCTGCTGTCAGACGCGCCGCAGATGGCATAGGAATTGAATCCTAATCCCAGGATTTAGCCTGTTCGTGGCATCACACCATCACCATCCTAACAACCCTAGATGGATGCCTCACATTGTCAGGTCATGTCAGGCTTTTATTTACTACACACCTGAAGTAACTGTGCTTGTGGGCATGTTTGCATTCAAAATTTGTTTGCTGTGGTCGTGAAATAAAATATTTCTAGCTATTTCAAAGGAGATGATTGATGAGCAGTGGATTCATTACAAGCAATGTCAATGTTGTTTGCTTGATTGTAACATTTACTGTCAATTTTTTTGTCACTTGAACAATGAGAACTCTAAGAATTTCTTTAAAACGTGTCATGTTGTTTTCACTCACAGCTTCCAGCACTAGAAACATGTAGGAGGAAACAAAAGCTATGTGGATAGCCTCCTGCGGAGCAATTGAGCCTTTGCACATTAGGAGTTGAAATTCATCTTAAATCAATCAACCGTAATCATACAATCCCTCTGCTTTTAGTGCAATAGTTGTATTACACACAGCTGTTACCCGGAGCCTGTCATTAAAGAAATGTAACCATGGGCAAATTAAAATAGCTTTGCTCAAGTTTCAGGAACGCTTATTAAAGCTGACTTTGTGATACCCGGAAAAGTTTAAAGAGAGCTTTGCCCTGCAGCTGGGAAAGCTATCCTCTGCTTTCTCCTAAATCAGATTGCACTGCTGCCAACTGCCCACTTGTTTATTTGTGTTTACCATAGCCTTTGGTGCCATAGTGGATGCCAAACACAGTCAACAATCCAGTTGAAGGATATCTGTTAATGAGCAGGCTACTTACCTAGATGTCTTTAGTTATCAGCATTTTTTCATTGTTTTGTTTTTGGTTTCCAAAGAGCAGAATTTCTGTTCAGTTTTCTGTGTGCCTATTTGCTGGGTTTTGGGCTAGATTTTGCCCTCATTATTTGCAGGAGTTTAAAAGCTTCTGTGTGTAAACAGGGGTGTTAAAAGGGTAAAGCAGGTGTGTGTGTGAATGTGAGTGCTAATGTGCACATTTTTGTCCATCTGTCCTCCATCCTGGGGCTGGATCTACAATATCTTTGTCCCAGGACGGATGCAATAGCTCACCTCCACTTCCAGATACAACATGATGTGTCTCAGACATACCTATTTGATATGTTCTGTGCTCTTTCTGTTGTGTGACATCAACTATAGATTAGCATATTGCAGATATCCAAGAATACAGCACTTTATGCTTGATATAATTATATGCAAGCTGAATAAGGCAGAGCTAGAGTAATATTCTGGCATAATTAAGTGATGCGTGCCTACATGTCAAGATTAAAGCTTGACCACAAAGCTGTTGATTCTAATGGAGTTTAAAAATCCAAACCAATTTGTACCTGTCCATTCTTGTTTGGTTGACTCTGCACTGTTTTAATCCATGCTATTAAGTGTTCAGTGGTTTAAATGGCAGTTGCTTCATTAACTGCTGCAAAATTGCAATCTAAGACAGAGTACCCACCTCCCATTTAAGCTGCCACAATGTGCCATTACAAGACACAACTACAAACACAATTAGCCAGTGAGAATTCCTGCTGCATAATGCCTGATTAAGCTTAGAGCCAAGAATCACAACAAAATCCAGACACAAGCAGTATGAGAGTAGGTGTGTTGCTGGCTGAAGGGAAGCTCAGTTTAATTGCCATTCTTGCTCCCGAGTTGGCAAACATACTACAGTCATTATATGCCAAGCTTGATTTTGAAATATTGTAAAAATGGAAAAAAAGAAATCCCTGTCACACAATATATATATATATATATATATATACTAAAAAATAAAATGTGGTGTATTCAACTATAGTTTAGTGATCAAATCGCAGTGCATTGCAGATCGTCAATTACTGTGCTTCTGATAGTGCTGCATGCTGGGGTGCTCTGACCAGAGGATGCAGTACTGGAGTATTTTCCACTCATTGGTGCAGAGTTGTTTGGCTGACTTTATCATCAGAGCTGAGGGTTGTAGAGTGGCACATGAAAGGTTCGAGAAGTGAAGGAGAACGTGAAAAGACAGAGTGAAAACATCTCTGTTAGACTCTTCATCAGCTGAAGCTGAAATCTGGATCTTTTCATCTCTGTTAAATCCATGAACTCTTCCATTCAACTGCTCAAGCTTAGAGTTCTCATCATCCAATTTATAAATCTTTTTTTATTTTCCTTCCAGATAACCTCAGTTTTGTCCCTAATAGATATTGGTTCATAGACATCAGCTGAAATGTTTACTACAAAAAGTATTGGTGGAATGAACATCAAGTCTCAGCCCGTGTATCTGTTATTCGGATATATCTGCTGGCTATACCAGAACCCCAGACATATTGGCCAGTGCCCCCAGAGGCTAAGTGGTCATTATAGTTGATGGGTTCCAGGATTGATTGAATGCAAACAAAAAATAATTTCCACAATGTACTTTTATGTGCTCAGGTAGCTCTTTAGTTTGAACACCAATATTCACATATAGTATACATCACTTGATGTGATCCCACAGAATTAAAAGTGGGCTTCCTGATACTCTCATCCTGTTATGGTCAAAGATCGCAGGTCCTTTGAATGCAGGTGTTGGCAGCCAGCGATCCTGCTGAATGCAGTGTCAAGATGGCACACACTGTGGGTGGCTGGGGGCTGAGCGTTTGGCATAAGATGCTCTTTGGCTCAAAGCACTTGACTGTGTGGGTCATTATCAGGTTTTGGAATTAGTATGTTCTCCCTGTGTTGGTGTCAGTTGCCTCCACGTGCTCTTGTTCCCTCTCACAGGTGAGGTGAAAACTCTACAATAACTTGCCTGTAGGAGTGATTGGGATTGTGTTTGTGTCTGTGTTAGACTGGCAGCCAGACCAGGTTGTACTGGGAGAGGCTCCAACCCTGCTCAGAATACCAATGGATATTGAGATTTTGAATGCAGGACATTGCCTGTGTATGGCTTACACTGAATACATTGGTCAACAGTTGGGTAAAACATTACAGTTTCATCGAAGCAACTGCTGATGCATCCATAAGTCAGTTGTCGGTTTGCATGTCCAAGAGATACTGTGAATTTGTGATTACCATAATGTCTACAGTGAGCCCCTCACTGGCATTCATAAATCAAAACATTTGTAAGCAATTTCTGATTTAACCCAAGGTAGTTCAAAGTTGACCCAAATTAAAAAAGTTTTGCACCCTTTGAGTTCCATGCAGTTCACTATTTGACAACCTATTCATATAACCTGTAACCGTGTTTATTTATTTTTTTATTATATCCCTGAAGTCTTGTTATGCTGCCTGGTTCCGACTACACAGCCGAAAAAGCTTGAAGTTTCTGTTTTGTATGACAGCATAGCCGAGTTAAAAAATACATGTAAAATAAAAAAGCTTTTTGATTAAGGGGTTTGACACTAATAGGCCAGAAATGACTGGTCTTTTCTGACAGGCAGCATTTATAACGCTCAATAAAACCACTGTGTTATACACCACACAACTGTGGACTGAAAGCTTTTGACACACAAAAAGCACTCTCAAATGTATTCATGTGGACTGGACATGGCCTTAATCACCGCTTGACTAATATCTCTGTTGAATAAACACTGGCCTGAAAGGGTGAAAAGAGAATTTTTTTTGTAGGCTGCAATTTAAAGGGAGAAATAACAATTTGTCTCATCAAACCAAACTTTGATGAATTGAAAATTGAGTGGGAGTAGATGCTGTTTAAATCAACCAGTAAGTGTAATTCTGTCAAGGCCTCCGCAGTATGCCCACATGTTCAGGTAACTAGACTATATGATGTTTGCATGTATAAAAGAGGAGGAGGTACACCCAGTGGTTTTTGGACTGCCTTTTTAGTCTTTAGTTTGGCATTTTGGCCGTTGTCCTCTTTATTTTTGGAGCCAGAAGTGACAAAAGGGTGGTAACCTGTCTGGTTGCGACAGGTACCATTTGCACAGCAAATGATATGTTACCAGCTAACATTAGTAGTAACTAACTAGAAAGGTGCTTCTGTAATTTTGCATTAACTTGTTGAAGCTAAAACACAGGCTTAATACAAAAAAATATTTACTGTAAAAAAATAATACAACACAATTCCTTAGAGTGTCTTTTAGTACAGCTGAATTCTGACATTTCTGACAAGCAAAATGTTACACTGCACCTTTGTGGAACTGAAAACACATGTCAAAAAGTCAGTGTTCTAAGAAAACATGCAAAACCAGTTTACTTCTCTTGTATGCTGGCAAGTGGTAACCACTTGTCGATTACAAGGTAAAAATGCACTAAAGCATACTCTGCTTTATTGTCTATTTTAGTATAAATAGGGACTGAGATCATAAAGTCATCAGGAAAATGTTTACTGAGGCAATTAATCATGTAAGAAGTACAGCCATTTTCTCATAGACTTATATACTGTTCATTGGGACTTCTTTTTGCAACCAATGAAGTCGCCCCCTGCTGGCCATTAGACAGTATGCATTGGTTACATTGGTTTCACTTTTAGACCCAGGTCTCCCCTTGTTTGGTATATGTGGGATGGCAAACTTAAGTACAACAATGTAAAATGATGGTGCCTCCAGCATCTCGGCAAAATCATGTCCAGCACCCAACCACATCAGACTTTTTTTTTGAGACATCTGAAAGGGAGATGTGTGAATCTGTTACTTGGTAAATTGCATGCATGTGGCTCTGACCTCAGAAGACAGATACAAAATTCACTAATAAACTTGTCCTCACTTAACTTCAACCTTTTAGTTTATGTGCAGTCCATAAAAAAACCTGATGTCAGCTAAACATAACCCCACAAGCACAGACATCCACACTTCTTTGTATGCGTGCTCATGCAGTAGTACACATTGACATGTACATTTTTGAGAGCTCAGACAAACTTAGGAGCATGCACACACTGACAAATGAATCTTGTGAATTCATACAGTTACAAACACAAGGTAGTGTTGGCATGAAGAAGAGTTTACAGTGGAGAGATGAAAGACTGAGAAACAGGCAAGATAAAATTAGATGAGTGTGTTGTTGTGTTGATGGGGCTCTGAGTTTACTTCTATCTACTCCCTGAGCTCCGTTAATCAAGTGATTAGAAAACTGCTCAGCCTCTATTAGTGGCTTCATGGGTTATATAACACAGATTACGCCACACATAAAAATCGTACTTCTTGTAAACTTCTCTGGATACATTTTTTAATAATAGTAAATGCACATCAATACATTTTTGGCCATTTCTGAACATTCTAAAATCCTTTATAGCTGTCAAAAATGTGTGTTTTATGAATATACAAGGTGACCTGCTATAGTGTTAATACTGTACTATCTTCTTTGCCCTCATTGACACAAGCTGAGATCTTCTGAGACATTTGATAAGGAATACTACTGGCACATATAAAGAATTAAGGTCAGGGAAGTAAAGAATGCCACGGTTTAGATTTCTGGGTTAGATATGATTTATTATTTTTTATTTTTTGCATAGAGGATTTATGTCATTGATGTTTGATTCATCTTTCCCAGGATCTGAATCATCCCAGAAGAATTCTCTCCCTATATTATAGACTAATTATCTCTGATTGTGGTTGTGGGTGAATATTAATCAAGGTCTCATTTAAACAATCATAAAACAAATCACTGAAGCTTAATGAGGTACTATAGAACATCTGCAGCGATACCATCGTCCCTTCTTAATAACGATCATCCTTCAGGCCTGGTCAATCACAAAGGACCGGCTCACAGTTTTACTGTAAATGGCTGTGTGTATGTGCCCTACTTCCATCTGTTCTTGTGGGTGTTGTACTAATTACCAATGCATATGTAATTGCTGCATGTTACATAATTAATGTGGTGTTACTGTGCCCTTGCTTAAGGAAATAATAATCCCTTGGAACACTGTTGTGCTTTCCCAATAGGTTAAAAGGTAACACACCAGTGGTTTTAAAAATGACCTCATATCTTGAATATTTATCGTGATTATATTTGCAACTAATTAGCATAGTGTGTTGACATGTGTAGGTGTAAACATACATGATAAGACTACTTTATTTATACTTCGAAAAGTTTTTAAAGCAATAACTTTTCTTCTAGTGTCAGTTTAATTTGTTTTCGATAAGGAAGAAATATTCAGAAAAATAAGTATTTTCTACATTCAAATAAATCAGCTGTGTTCAGCTATTCACAGCTCTTTTTATTATTTTATTGACCAGGAAAAATTCACAATGTTCTCCAAGTGCGCTTATGTCCTGCAACTCTCCATAATGATGAGCAGATTTTATCCAACATGTTTCATGTTTTACATGGAATCAACAGCCGGCCAGCCAGAACGCAGAGCAGAGCATAGAGGTCACAGTGGGATGAAGATTGTGAACCTGTTTATTTTTTCATAATACGGAAGAGTGTTGTGCTGAATTCCATATTTCTGAGCTGTGTGAATTTACTCCTGGTTTCACATCTCAGCTTTTTCTTGCAGTGAAGTTGTATTTTCCCTTTTCTTCTGCTTTCCTAACATTGCCATTGAAACGGAATATATTATGGGTACATGCACTTTTGTATGTTTTTCAATGTGCTACCCTTGATGCCACTCTGATTATATGAAATGATGAATGTTCATTTAGTTGTACAACCCTTTATAGGAGAATGACAATACATGAACCTTGAACCTTCGTTCTCATGTAGTTTTTGAGCTGAACATGTCTTTGTTGCTCCATGGTGGGCTATATATGGATTGTTTCCTCCGAGTATTTACTTCCACTTTTCTAAAGGTTTTCTAAAGGCTGGATGTAAACTGCCAATATTATTTCCAGGCTTGTTCATCTTCGAAACTAACCCTAAACCAATCTGTTGGGCCATAGAGCTAGTATAAGCAGTTTTTATATTAGTAAGAATGTAAAAAGGCTGAAAAGTTGTTTTTAAAAAAAGGATGTTTCTCCTCCTAGAACTCACAGGCCTTCTAGATTCTGAGCTTCATGCGAACAGAATATGCTCTGCAGCGTTTCTCTCTCTCAGGAAGGTGTTTGTGCCACTGACGGGGCTTGGACATGTGTTGGAATAGCATGAGAGCTTGTTGTTACCCTCAGTAATTCTGGCTCGGCTTTAATAGTAAGGTTTGAGGGAATTGAAACCAGCATGAGCCACTTGCCAACCTTGGCAGAAAGCAGTCTCCCCAGACTTGGACCTTGCTGTGTTTTTGCCCCTTGAATAGTTTTGGGAATAAATTAGCTCATGAATTCGCTGATCAGGAAGTAAATGCACAAAGACAAACCTTTATGCGAACATTCAAAACTTTTTTCATTTTGTTTAGACAATATGTGCAATTATTGTTTTCATTTAACTTTCTTTACCACCCACTGGTTGGTTAGCACAGTTGTACCATCTATCATGCAGTAAATACAAATTGTACACCTAGAGTGTACAATAAAAAGTTCTATCATAACCACAATTATTCCCCTAATGTCCATGTTCTTTCTGTTTATTTATCCCAACAAGGGGATATCTGAACTCCTGAAATAATTGACTCGTGAGTCCCAGAGTGGCAGCGTCCTCAATTTACTCCCTGTCTTTTTTTTTTCCTTTTTTTTTTTACAGCTATCATGTGTTGAATTAAGCAGATAATCAATTGTGTCAGCTATAAGAGAGTTTTTGAAGAGAGATAATGTGTTGCTGTGGTGTAAACTGTAGTAAAAGATCTGTTTAGCCCTCCAGGCCTTTCGAAGAAATACGTTCTTAATTCCCCATTGAGGAAGTTACATTTTTGCACTTTGTTGTTGCTATTTTTTTTTACCAACATGTGACCTAAAATACACACATGCACACATGGGACCTATAGACATGCTTAATTGGAAAGAGATCAGAGGGAAGGGGCTGCCACGTCAAGGTGCTCAAAGCAGTTACGGATTCAATGTGTTGCTCAAGGGAAGTGCTCAGAAAATGAAATGAAACTTCTCCAGCTACCAGTCCACACCTGTGGGACTTTAGCATTTGGCATTAGCTGGCTGTGCCAATTATTGCTAGGAGGCTGATGTACTGTACTTTTGACTAGAAGTGGTTACATTTAGGCCCCCACTTTGAACTATTGGTGTTCCATTTGTACTGGGAAGTTGGAAATTCTCAGTTCCCAGTCGCATTTCAACTGGAGCGCCTCCTGAAGTCAGATTTACAACTTGGAAAGTCAGAGGAACTTGACCAACCCTGCCCTCTAAATCCAAGGCTGTTGCTCAGTGCATAAACAGTTATTGCAAATTTATTGCAATGAATCCTGAAGGGGTAACAAATGGCTGTACCAAATTTCATTCCAATCTACAATGGCGGTAGAAGTGGATGCGTTGAACAATTGGCGGACTTTCACCCAAAACAAAAATGAACGACTTTTTTTTTGGGACGTCCGTGGCTCACATCACCCTCATAACTTCTTCATTATTACCACAAATGTATTTATTTTTTAAACATCTAAACAAAACAAGGAGGTTTTTTGCCCTAAACCTAGATCAGTGGTGTTGTGGCATAAATTCACCAAAACTGCAGCCTTTTTTACAACCGCGAACCTTACACACAATGACGAGGGCACTACTTTTAGAATGCCATGCTCTGAACCGTGAGCTGCTCATATGGGTCATTATGGGGGGGTATTGACCATTCTGTCCAATAGGTTGGAGATATTTTTGACATTTCACTCAACCAAAACCCATTGTGTCATTAGAGACAGGGAATCATGGAAGTCAGTAGGCAACACTATCTGGGTACCATGAACGTCTGGACAAAATGTTGTTCCAATACATCATGAGATATTTGACAGGATAAGTGAAACCTTGTTGGTGACACGAAATGTACCATCAAGGAATCTCCAAAGTCAGTGTAATTCTTCCTCTGGAGGAACATGAAAGTCTGTAAAGAATTTCTTTGCAATCCATTTAGGGCTAATAGATGTTGAGATGTCAGTGTGGATTAAAGTGGCGGACAGACCAACACTGCCATCTCTAGAGCCGCGCCCGCAAGCCTGTTTAAGACCTTCCTCAAACTTTTTAACTTCTCCCTCTGTCTCCTACACATTAAATTACCCACCTACTGTGGCATGCAGCATCACCTCCCCAGCCTTGACACATGGAGGAAGTGATGTCATATCAATTAAAACCAGCCTTATCACCAATATTAATCTTTCAGTGTTATTAGACAGCCAATGTATTATTGATGTGGCCTGACTCAGGCGCTGCAAAGGATTTAATTCCCGTCTGACTGGCAAAATGGAAACGGCTTAGAGTTTCATACACCTGGAGATCACACATACTCACGTTGAATTAAATCACACTTTTCATTTTCAACTCAGATCAGGTTCACCTAGCTTAAGTCCCGACTGGACCAAAGCATTTAATTACACTCAATTACTGAGTACTGAAGCGTGTAAAAATATGCTGTCGCCTATCTATCACTGACCTTGACTTATTGCTCTCACTCCTGACCTATCTGTCCGTCTCTGTGATAGAGTTGTGACTCAGGTTGTTTGGAGTTGTGTGTCTGACTCTGTCTTTATAACAGGAAGAGACAGCTGTTTTTTTCTTTTGGTTGGGACTAGTCTGGACAAATTGTGGTTTAAAGAAATTAGCCTTAATGCTGACATGAATCATTGCAGATTTGCCACTGGGGAAAATGTGCACTGCAAACATGTTCAAGTAGGTTAAACAAAGCTGCATAGAAATTAACATCTGACTTGATGGTGTGTTCACACCAAACGCCAAGCTCATTTTTATTGTGATGCCAATAAGAGAGATATGCAATATTTGCATAATTTGTATTTGGAAAACCTGAAATTAAATTAAACTCTACTGAGAAATCTGCATGAGTCCTAATCAATCCAAACTCATTTAAAAAAGAGACATTTTAAAAGCTGCTTGCTTGTCAACTTGCAGTTATACCTGTCAAAGCATAATTTAAGACTTTTAACACATCGGCATCATAGTTTAGTTGTTTTGATTCATTTATTTCAATTAAATCACTTGAAAACCTGTTTATTTTGGATTCACAAAGCTGTATTAGTGGCAGTCATCCAGATGCAGGTTTGGAGAACACGGTTTAATTTTCAGAGCTGTGTGCACCTCCAGACACAATCTTGTTTGATTTTTCTGACTTATCTGTTACTTCTACAACAGTTAAAACAGCCATAACGGATATTTTAGCCAGAGTTCATCTTTTAAAGAAATGGCAGCATTGTTTACAACGCAACTACGCCAAATAATTCCATAGTCACAATCATTTTAGTAAACTGAGACAAACATTTGCTTTACCTTTGGTGTCATCACAGCATAAGAGTCAGTGGTCATTCTGTAACTTAACTCCCAGTACAACAGCCGTAGCACCATCTACTGTATTACCATCATCTTTTACATGCGCTTTATACCATTCGGTGCAGCCATCTATTTATTTGTCCATTTACCCTTTCTGGTAACTATTTTCTGTTTTTAGAATGTTTTTGCTGTTAGCAAGCAGACAGCAGGAGTTGGCTGTGTCCCCGACCAAAGCAGCAGTGCAGGATCTGACTCCCACTGGCTGCAGGGCAAAACAGGACACATACAGATGGATGACAAATTAAAAGAAGGAACAACATCAAGTGTCTTAGCAAGGCATTTGGCCACAACAAGCCACCAGAAAAGCATCATTACTCCTTGGCGTAGATTCTACAAGTCTCAAGGTCTCTGTTGGAGGGAGGAATGTCACTCTTCTGAAATATATTCAACTCATTTGGTGTTTAGCTGATGGTGATGAACAGCACTGTCTAAATTATTGATCCAAAATCTCCCATACGTGTCACACATACTCATTTATTCAGGTTTTTACTTTTACTTTCGAGATATAATGCTTATAGAAAATAATAAATGAGAAGCTTCTCTTAAAATGTTTTTTTTTAGTTTATTAGAAGTTCTTGAAAAAAAACCTCATGTAGGCTTCTGTATGCTGGATCCTGTGTATATGTCCTCCTGTCACCACATATTTTATTCCACAGCAACATTTTAAAGTAGCCAAGCATCCCACACACTGAATTATTCACATCACAATGCCTATGGATGCACAGCTGGTCTGCTCTGCTTGTATTGTTTTAACTCTGTTTTCAAAGAGAGAGAGACCACAGGCAAACTGTAACAGAGAGTTCATCTGTCACTTACCAGAGCTGACCTGCTCTGAAGTCAACCGACACTCTCTTGAGCTGCAGCTCCAGCTTGCTCCTCCTGTTATCCTGCATATCTCAGGTTTGATGTGTCGAATTTATGCCGAAAACGTGGCTTCTTTTTACTTTTTGAACTCAGGATGTTTGCTCCCATATGGTCCCATATGCATGAAGGATATGAACAAAGCCACATTTGCATGAATGCACCGGAATGAACCTGAAACTCATTTTCATTCTCTTTGCCCTTAAAATATAACTCATTTTCCCTCCATTGTGGGATTTACTGATTGGTTAAGAGACCATCATGCCTTGCATTGGTCAGTAAATAAACCCTGAAAAATACATTAACAGAGAAAGTACAGTCAGAGAGTGTAAAAACAGGGGAGGGGTACGGAAGTGAGACAGAGGGAGAGAGTCCAGAGAGAATGGGAGACAGTTTGAAGAGGCAAATACCCACAGTTGGTAGCAGGAGGTGGGAGGATAAACAACAAAGAGAATCTTGCCTTGGCAGCTATGGGAGAGAGCAAAAGTAAAAAAAATACAGAGAAAAAGAGGCTAGGATCCAGCTGAGTGCTAAGCAGCAAAGAGAGGGAGGAAGGAGAGTGAGAATAAATATGCTATTCCCTGTACCGCTCCGTCTTGCCGCACCATCTTTTCTGTATTGTGTGAGCAGAGGTAGAGTGGGGGAGAGGGGTTGCCTGCGGTGTGCGTCTCGGGGTGCGGTCAGGGGAAATTTGTGTCACTGTGTGATGATCCCATGTGCCCACTGACAAATAGCAGCTGAGTATCATTTGAATCTATCTACATATAGCTGCTTGTTATCCAGTTTAGGTGCTTTATTCTGCCTCAGAGATTTCCAACATTCGGTCATTTGGCTCCTAATGAAACGCTCATGAGAATACTGTCATGCTGGGCCACTTTGGACCAAAAAATATTGGAACCAAAAGTTACTTTCGGCTTTCAATCCACCTTTCAATTCAGCTTATAAATGGCAAAAAACAACATGGAAATAAGTTTGAAATTAGGATATCCAACAAAGTGCTTTTTAATTTAATTCCAGGCTTTCAAATTATGTCAATAAAGAAATCACTAATGGTGCATACAGTCGAACCACTCGTATGCCTGTCAAACTCATCAATATAAAATATTAAAATAAAAAAACTTCATCGTAGATCTGTGATTTTTCATTCTTTAAAAAAATAATCAAGCTTTATACTTTATAAATGTAACAGAATATGAGATTAAACTCACTTTTTCCAAATGAGTTGATCCGCAGTGCACAAAGTTGAATAATTTGGGATCAAAGTCTTGTGTGTCTGTTGATTTTTCTTTTTTTTTGTGGAAGCACTGTTGGGTTTCTGACTGTAAACATTTTATTTTAATGCAAATTTCAACACACAAACTTTCTTCACAAAATATTCCTCGCTATCTAAAGCACAACCACACACACAATTATTCATATATTCAGGCTTTCATATCTCTCACCCACATGAAAAGACAGTTGCACACACATCGCTGCAACTGCAATTGCAATTATGTGCTTTATCATGTGTTACAAACCAGCTTTCTGGGGGATAGAGAGACAACATAAACTATGGATTTGTTGAAATGAAGTTGTTTATCGTACGGATTTGTCATAGGTAGCCTTGGAACTACAAAGGACATGGCTACAAATGGCTTGAGGGTGCATTTTAAATCTTATTAATACAACAAAACTCACTCTTAAAACTGATTCTTGATTAAAGGAACGAAAAATAAAATCAGATAAAACCTTGATTATCTGAATTGCTTTAATCTTATCTGACCCAAAAAAGTAGAAGCACCCCTGCTCCTTGTGCTTCCAAACATAATATCTGAGTGTGTCTGTGTGTGCTTTCACTGAAAAACTAAACCTAGCTAGTTAAGCAAGTTCCTCAGATCCAAATTAAAAATATTAACACTGGGAGAACTAAGAGGGCACTTGGAGAGCACTGTCCCCCACCAAGGTATGCCCTATTTTGCATGTTAAAATTCAGACTCTTGGTAATTTAAGTTTAAGTTATTTAACTGATGTGACATAAAGCTTGATGCACAGAAGTTATGTTTATTCATGTTCCAATGCTAACTTTTGGAAAGTCTTGTGTTTATGATCCATCCACCCTAGGATCCACTCTCCCTAAGTGGACCTTGTTGTTCTTTATACTCCGTATCTTCACTTCCTCCTTTTAATGTCCGTAAAATCTCTTCTGCCATGTCATCATTCAAAGGGCGTCGCTTACTAGAATCGTGTATATATATATATAGGGTCATTTTTGGTGGGAGGACAGTCAAACAGTCTGTTGCATTATCTCCTCTTACTCTCTGTGGAGGATGAATTGGGTGACGGAAATAGCTGCTGCTTATCATTTAAATCTCCATACATATTGCTGTTTGTTTTAGAATGTAGGTGTTTTTCTGGTTGTACATGCCTCAGAGATTTTAAACAAACGGTTGGTCATTGAGCTCCTAATGACACGCTCATGAGAATACTGTCATGCTGGGTCCACAGTTCACTTTCTAGCAAAGAAGAATGGAATCGAAAGTTACTTTCTGCTGTCAGTCACCATGTTATGAATAGGAAAACATTAAAATTTAGCTTATAAATGGCATAAAATTAAGGTTTAAGTTAGAAAATCCTACTGATAAGGGCATCTTTCCCCTAAAATTGCTAGACTAGAGAATCGCTCACTAGAATCATATATATATTGTCATTTATGGTGGGAGGACAGTCTTTGTTGACGAAAAACATGTCAGCCACTTGTGATTTTTCAATGGGTCATAGCCTCAGTCACTATTGTGTTATCTCATTCAGCAGGTAGTTCCCTCTTGTAAAGGTTTCGCCCACAATGGACAGCCATGCAGACTCCTACTAGTCCTCTCCTACTACACATGTATTTTATTCAAAATCTTTGAGATTATTACTTTACATTGAGGTCAACAAACTTTGTTGCTGCATCATTGCAAATCACCATAATTCATAAGAAATTCATCAGATTCATAGGAATAGGATAGGAAGTAATAATCTGTAATACAGTCATACTAATTTACCCTCTGTCTAAAGTGATTTATGAAACACTTTTATCATGAAAGCTTTTGCAATCTGTATGCCAAAAACTGTACAGCTCATATTTCCTGAGATGCTGGAAAATAAACAAAAGTGTCCAGAAGTTAATGCCCTTCAACACAAAAACTAAATCAGCATACAATTCCCATAAATCCCCTTTAGATTAATTGCTCACAGGAAGGTGAGCATGCTAAAAAAAAAAGAAGAAAAAAAGGGAAAACTAATACCTCCGAGCCTAAAGTGGAATAGAAAATTGAAGTTGACTTTCAAAAAATGAAAAGTGCTGAGAAGGAACTGGGGAAAGTATGCAAATGTACTTCTTTTTTTCTTTCGGAGCTGGTAGCTCTCATTACCACCTATTAGCCCCAGTCTACATTAAACAACCTCCCTCATTATTTGGGGCCACTGCCTTAATTAAGTCATAGCTTGTGAGATCTATTGCCAAATGCAAACACAGGTCTAGAACTAACTCTGCTGTAAGAAGTTATAACATTATTACAGATGAGTGTTTTTAAGCAGCAGCACAGAGGCTTCGTGCTGAAAGACTGCATAATGTGCTGTCATTTACTCTATGATGGGTGTAATTCTTTGCTGATGTTTCAAATGACGAACATATGGGAGAAAGTGTCGGCGGCAGCAGGTCATGTTTTCTTTTGAGCTGGGTTTTATGGTAATGTTTATTGGGTGTGTGGGTGGATTCCCTCGTACAGGAGGACGGCAGTGTGCACAGTGTCGTTGTCGTTCTAGCAGCGTTTATTTCTCACCGTGTGTGGGTTGGTGTAAATATGTTTCTGTCTGTATTAATATGTGGGAGAAAAATGCTTTACTGTATAGGAGAACATACAGCCTTGCGTGTTTATATGTGAATGCAATTTGTGTGGGGGCATGTCTTCTCAGCATTACCGCAGTTGGTGAGTGAGGATTAATGAGGTGTGTTTATCCGCCTGCACTCTTCACACTAGAGCCTCGGGTTTCCTCCTCATGTGTGCAGGTGAGGCAGGAGGTTGGGTCACTGTACCACAATGTATCTATGAATGCAGTTTCCTTTTCTATCATTGATATATTGTTGTTTTTTTGTAGGTGGTGCTTAATGTCATGTAAATTCCCTTATTTGGCTGATTAAAAATAACGTAGAATGTTAATGTCCTAATCATGAAAGATTAGACTTTTAGTGCTGTTTGTAATTTCCTATTGTTCACAAGCATCCCCATTCATTTTTATTCTCCTCACCTTTTCAATTTTCTTAGAATTCTCACATTTGTCAGAACAGATTGTACAGCTCGTGGACATTGAAGGTAGATAGTGTACTTCTTCACAGCAGACATTTGGACTTCATGTGTTGGCCATGGTACATGATCTGTTTTTACACACCTGTATGTATTAGGCCACTCCCACTGCCACGCCCCTTTTCCATTTTGGCATGTCCTGTTAATTAGCTGTCTTTTGACTCAATAGCAACCTTTCCACAAAATCTCAAAGTTGGGTCATGTAAAGCACAAACTAAAGTGAGAATAAAAAGTGTGCTCTCACGTATCTGCTCTGGCTTCTTTCACAGCAGACACTTGGTCAGAGTAGGCAAAGCACAGGTGTTACTAATCCCAATGTCAGGACAATGAAAGTGCAGCAACTCAACTGCAGCCATTATTAATGAAATAATTTACACCTGTTCTTTAACATGCTGTGTGCGTGTGTACACACCTGTTGGGACCAGGTATGCCAAAATTCACAGAAACAGCATTCTGGATCTCTTTGTTCTCCAACAAAGGAGACAAATCTCACCTCAGTTGTGTCTATCCAGGTGTGACAACCTGATTGGTCAGGAGGACCTCTGACACAACATGGGGTATTCACTACACACCTCAGTAACAGTTAACACCATTAGACACATCAGCACCACATATATTACATATTTACAGTTATTGTGAAAGGTTAAAAGCATACAGGGACTGAAGTTGCTGTATAACACAGTAGAATCAAATGAATGAGCATAATTTGCTTTTAGATAGTAAACACAAACATAGAGAGGTATAGTGATAGCTTTTGCATGTAATACCAATAAAAAAATATTAAGTGGCTGTAAAGAATAATATCAGCAGAGGTGCTGTTTGACTTGACCCAAGCAGATCATTTTGATGGCTTGGCGTATTCACAAAACAGCACTTTGGAACAATTAACCTGAATGACCCAGAGCCTGGTCCTCTTCTAATTTATGACTTTTTAATAGGACTCTATCTTATATCTGATGTGTTTTATCTGCTATCTTTTTCCTCGGTGAACTCTAGGTTGGAATTAAAAAGGGAAGCGAGTTGACCGATGTTAATGTTATGACAGAACAAAAGATTAAAAATAGCATTTTTAATAATCTAGTTAAAATGGTACACATTTATTAAATATAGTCATTTTACTCTATGCTTTCCAGCTGTCTAAAAAAATAAAGATTTATGGATCTACTTCATGCTTGTTTCTTTCCTGTTGCTTTCCTTTTTTTTAATTTCAGTATATCTAATTAAAACCACTAAGTAATCAACTCAAAATTAAAAATTACTTATTGCTCAAATCTGACTAAATTGCTGTATATATATATTTATATATTTATTCTGAAACACCATGACTTGTTTTGTAATGAAAATCAACAGCTGATTATTACAAATTAAAAAGGTAGAATGGATGATGAATCGTGTGTGATTGCTGTCTACTGTGATGTTTTCTGGAAGGGAAATAAATCTTTGTACATGCCTCATGGTCTCGTCTGCTATAAAAGAGAAAGAAAATTAGTCATGGTTGTTCTCAATGTGAAATGACAGGCACATGCAGAGAGACAGTTCATTACAGACAGCCTAATGAAAAATCTATTTAATTATGTCTCTATGGAGTTCAGCAGCACACTGGACGAAAGTGCTGCATGTACCAGACCTGTTATCACTGCTTTTACTGGCTCTGTTGGCATTAACAAAACAACATTATTGTAGCATCTTCAGCCCGAGAGGGACGCAATTGGGCTCTGAGGTATAATCTGTCTGCAAAAACCATCCGACCGCACACTAATCATGTAAAAACATATTAACGCTGCATATCAAATGAAACTACCCAAACTCACCTACACCATCACAGCTCTGATGGTGTAGGTGAGTTATAACACCACCACCCACACATTTTAGCTTTATGCTACTAATACTAAAAACACGTTTTTTTTTTTTTACTGCAGTAGACGCTACTTTCTGTTAGTCATCATTCCTGAACGTTTACAAGCTATTTATCCACTCTAGGTGCAAGTTTGTTCAGGGTAGAGAGGAGGGACCTTCCCCTGGTTCTCTTGCATTCGACCTATCATGATTGGCCAATGACGTTGTCTGTCTAGATTTGGTAGCCGCCCCTTGATTCTATAGACTCTGATAATTCGTTAGAGGTGAAAATGATCCAAATCGAGCTATCCAGGACAGAGATATCGCCACGCGTATCCTATGAAATGCAGCACGACTCACATTACAAAACAGAGAAATTAACAGGGAACTTTTTTGATTTTCTACCAATGCAATCATCTTATAATGCATTTTATTGATTGTGTACACAAAATTTTGGACTCAGGACTGACTCAGTCAGTTGCTTTGTTAAATGAATCCAAAAAAGTATAAGTATATGCAGTGTATTTTACTGACTGTTACTATTGGTGGTTTCTTGCCTTGAGATTCTCCATCCATTGAAATGGACAGAAAGAAATAAGACGTAATAGACTTAATAAAGTATTTGAATCATATTTGTTATTATTGCTGTTGATTTATTAGTAGTAGTGGTAGAATTGTCAGTATTTTTTTGTGTTTGGGCTAAAAAATTGGGATCTAAATGGGTTTAAGCTGGCAAGTATGTTCTTTGAGCAATGACTGGAAATACATAAATTTACACCTAAAATGTAATTTTCTAGTATTGTGGCTGAAACGATCTAATGGGTCAGTGTCAAGAGTGCGCTGGCTTAAAAGAGGTGGTTTTCATGCTGGTTTGAGTCACTAGACATGAATCATCACACATGGATTAAAAGGTATTAACTAAATAACACAGTCCCAGTATGATTCAAACGCCAGCGGCTTTGAAGGGCAACCACACAAAATTAAACATAAATTCCAAATGCAATTTAACACATTTTCTATAATTATATCATAACTTTTTCATCTCAGCTTGCTTGATACAAAACACACACAGATTCTGAGTGTGAACTCCCATGTGATGCTTTAAGGAGGATGCTGAATCACTGTTAATTACCACAGAATGAAAAAAAAAAACATAAATGAAAAATATACAAGGCCCAAAGGCTTACTGAAGGATAAGATTAAAGAGAAGAGTTGCTAAATTAGTCATTTGTTATATAATTTGGTGATCATGTGGAGGTTTACAATGGAATAAATTAAGTTCACGTGGAGGACAGACATGAGTCAGACATTTGGGTGTTTTAATCTGATATAATGTTCTTGTTTGTTCATGTGTATGAACTGATTTCCTTTCTTTCCATTTACCAGGAAGAGAAAGACGAGAGGTGGCTGAGTAGAATACGAGCCCACTGGGAGCTAATAAAGAGGTGGGTAGACATTGTTTTATGCATCTTTATCACTTCATCTCTAATGTACATTAACACTCACTGACTAATTAGTGGGCGTCATTGTGGTAACAGCAGTCATGTTACATCTCTGGTTGGATTGGAACCTGTGGAGTGTTTAATGTCAAAAGATCTCAGTTTTCTATTATTTAGTACACACAGTTATCATAGAAGAAGAATATAGACCTGAGATCAGTGTAAACACATTATGAAATAACCTCCTCTTCACAGGGGTCATATTCTTATATTTATGGTGTTTTTTATCAGTAAGAGGACCTGCAGCTCACTGAAATCCCACCATGACTGAGCAGGAGAAAAGAGGTGGAGCTGAAGAGTTTGGTTAAAAGCGAGAGCTTAAGTCTCCACTAGTGTGTTTATATAAGTGAGCACAATGGCTCAAAGGAGCACAAATAATATGGTGGTACGCAATAAAAGTGCTCATGCTCACTTTGAGCACTAATCCAAATTCCTTTTCCAAATCTACCAACAGTGCAGAACATGTGTGTCTTGCTGAAATTGTCATAGTGTGTATAGCATTTGCCTGTAATCCTATGTCCTGGACATTGGAAGAGGTGCAATGTTTTTATACTGCACACAAGCTGTCAGGGTTGATGGTGAGCATACAAAGTGCAGAACTTTGACAACATGTTTCAATTTCAGGCAACAAAAGTACTTTGCTTTTGCAAAAATCCTGCTGCGGTCAAGAGTGGAAGAGATGGAGGCATGAGGGGACAGGTGAGCAAACCATTTTTTTAGCAGACGTTAACAGATACAAGTAGATAAGGTAGGTTATAACTAAGCATAAATAAATTTATGAATCTACAGTCGACAATATGACACACACAAAATCATTATCCGCACAAGTGATAGTCAACTTCACATTAGGATGTCATTTTGTGTTGGTTGTGATATGAAAGCGACTAAAATATTTCTGCAGATACGTACGTTCTCTGTGAACATTGTGCCACTTGACTGCTTCAGCATTAGGTTGATATAACAAACTCAGGGGGAATTTCAGTTGTCTTGCAAATTAGAAGTAAAGAATTTTTTGAGACGGCCTTGTAGTCTCCGTCAGTATAATAAAGCACCATTGACATTGTGAAGTTAGACAATTTATTTAGAGGTAGTAGGACATTTTCTGCCCCAGGAAGATTTTTTTTCACATCTTTGAAAATGTCAAAAAATTGCATGTTCATCTAAGTGATTCCCCAGTGTAACCTCTTAGCTCTAAATAACCCAAAGAGACTTAACAGTTTATCTGAATATCTGTTCAGCCTTGTTAAATCACAACTGTATCTCTTTAATGTGGTTTCAGGCCATTCCAGTAGCAATTAAGATGAAATTCCAAGAATAAGTCAACTCACTTTAAAACCGACCCCTATCAAAATTATACTGACACTGCAAAAACGGTGCATTGTTAAACATATTCAAATGATGTTCCCCCAAGGCAGGCAGCACTGCACAAACTGTTGAGAGTAGAGACTGGGATAAGATAATTCCTGAACTCCCGGCGTGTGCTGAGCTCACTACCCGCTCCACTGAGAGGCATGTGCAAAGGGGAGGGGGCTGCTTTTGCTGTCCCACATCAACTGGCCTACTTGATGGGGATACAAAAGAGGAGGAGGAGGGATGGAAATCACACTGGGATTCAAACTGAATAGATGGAGGCTCGCTGCTTACTCCTAAGAAATCTCTCCGTGCATGTTGTCTCGTGCTGAAAGGAGGGATTCAAAATCAAGCCGCAGATGTGAAACAATACATAATGAACTGCACAAAACTGCTATTTAATTTTAACACTATGCCCATTCGTCATTCATTCCTACAAATGCGAACCCAAGAACCAAGCCAAGTTGATGTCTGGCCAAAGCCCCATGAACAAACACACCTGAAAGAAATGTGTGCAGATGGAGATGGAACATTGTGCGACCTGAAATTTAACAAGCTAAACTGATAATTACTGTGTGTGAGTATAATTTTTATATGGTGTAAATTTAGACTGGTAAGAATAAGTTTGTATCTTGTTTCGGATCTCTACGGCTCGTAAATCGCTGGAGAAGATAAAACCAATTAGAAAGTGACAGAGCCAGTAGGAAGGTTGGCTTTGGAGAAAAGTAAAAAATAAAACTTCATACAAAGGCAATGACTCATAAGATCATATGGCAAGGTGTGATGGGTGAGTGTGGTAAAAATATCAAAAGCAAGAAAAGAAAAAAAAGAGCTGGAGTGTCGTTCTTCACTCGATCATATCCAGAGTGTGAGTTGCATAAGGCAGGTGCGACACATCCAGCTTCTGTTGCTCCATCTTCATTAAAACAATTCATTGAATGACCAGAAAAACAGAAAGTCCCGTATGATGTAATGCAATGCAAAAAAACTGCAATACACTCAATTATTAGCTTCTGTTGGAATGACACATTTTTTCTTGACTCAATGCTTCGACATTTTTCCAGGCTTTACCTTCTAGTGTGTGTTGAATTAAACTGTATTGAAAGTCCTGTCCGCACCATTTACATTCTCTGTTTAGAGGAGCGAAAATATTCACTTTACAGAACACTGCAATCTGTATGAGAGCAGAGATTGCAGCTTTTAAAAAGTCCTTTCATGCATGAATTATGACCACCTCAGTCAAGGTAAGTGTTTTTATTCTCCTTCATGGAATTGAAAAAAAAAATATTTTTTTAAACGCACATTTTTATCCACTCAAGTAGACAGCATAGGTTTGAGTTTTCAACCAATACACTTCACAAATCTGTGACGAAAAAAGAGTTATTTGGTGAAAGGTATTACCTATTACATATTTTTCCTGTTGTGAAAAGAGTGTCTTCACATTTTAACATATTGTTGTTTTGTTCAATGCAATGCAACAATGTTGAACCTTGCTCTTGACTCCTCAGCTCTTCCCTTCCTCCCACTGCTAAACTGTTTAATTTATCCACAAAACTTTTCTGAGAAAAATATTTAAAAAATATATATATTTTTTATATTTAACAACATAATAAATTGATTTACAGACAAAAAAGTTACTGCAGATGAAGTAATTCCAAGAAAAACAAGTTGCAGTAATTAACAGTAGTAGTAATATAGCCAGTGATGTCAAATTTTATGGATGTTTGTAACTTTTTCCAACATAAATCAAGAACCTCTTCATCAGAAAACACTCTATCCTCTCTAACTGACTCTCTAATTCATGTATACAAAGTTAAAACAGAGACGATCTGTGACACCTACATGAATTGAATTACAGTGAACTTTTTTTCTGATCAGTGTATAACAAGATGAAGAAAAATGGGCCAACAAGGGCGGGTCGTTTCGATTGTGTCCATATGGTAGACCTGGTAATAGCATAATTGCGCATCTGTAAGTGTGACATTGTTTGTTTTCTGCGCCGGATAAATGTCAGTCCCTCCTGCTCTCCTCATTCACAGATTTGTGCATTCAATTTCGGGAGGCAGCTGACAGCCAATTATCCGCTCAGCCGTGCAGACAATGCATTGGACGTCAGCCTAGGAGTGGTAAAAAACAAGAAAACCGACAATCTTCTGGTCACAAGCCCGCTCGCCCTCTAATCTCATGGTATGGATGTTTAAACACCAGAATCGGATTTCAATGCCCAGTCCGGCTTTAGCCCTCTACACGGGGGATAAATGTCCCATCAAAATAGGTTCCTGGGCTGTGTTTGTGGAGAACATGCATTGTTTGGCTTTTGTGTTTGAACAGATGGTGTAGCCTCATTTAAAGTTGGTGAAAATGATGGACTCCGCAGGAATCCGAGAGGTCTCTGTGGAAGTCAACTCCACAGTCTTTTGCATGGTCAGCTCCAATCTGTTGGCAGCACAACATGAGATTCAATGGTTGTACTCTCTCCTGGGCATGGGGAGTTTATTGGAGGCCAACCACAGTGTTGTCCTGTGGTAGAAAGTTTGACAGCAACGTGTACACTTATTGGCAAACAGAGCAGAGTGGACAAGCACACACCAGCTCGTATATTAAAGTGGTAAACCAGGGAGAGAGCAGGCACTAAGAAATGGCTTTCAGTCTGTCATGGCATCATCCGCCCCCTGCAGACTGAAGGGCCGGATTCAGTAAGGGCAGCTTTTTTTTTAGCAGAGTACTTCTGGTGCCACTGAGCCAGGGGCTTGTCAGACAAAAATGAGCAGCAGCACAAAGTGCAGACCCAAACATCTTAAGCCAGTAGAATCTGGCAATTTCCAGCACTGCTTGTTTGCTATCCATTCCTTTCTTTGTCCTGTGGAGGGACATGAAGAGAACTTTCAGGGTGTTTGTGTTGAGTTGAGCACAGCAGGCAAGAGGGCAAAGTAATACACCAGAATGTTTTCTGTGACAGCAGAATGTTTCTGCAGGATTTCATCCTTAGACACAGCCTTAATTGACTAGAAGGAAAGCAAAATATGGCGTGTTTCTTAGCAAAGGCACCTGGGCAAGTGATCAAGCACCAGTTGACCCCATCTAGTGGGTCCATTAGTTAGCTGTTATGTTGTGATGCCAAGTTTTTGTCTGCACTAATCACACCAAGCATTTATTAACCTGCTGCCATTTATTAAACAGCCCAGAACTGAGGTCGTTATTTTAAGATGAGACACTACAGGTAAAAACATTGTATTTTTCATGTGCTGGCAATTTAGAGACTTTCTTTTCTTTCGGTCTAGTGGGAAGGAAACTTCCAAAATACAAATGTAGGTGTTTTATTTCCTACACTTTGTCTAATTGCATCTGTAGATTTCCCCTTAAATTCACCAAAAGTGTGCATTAATGACCAGTTTGCATATTTAAACATAAAAAAAATGTATAATACAAAAAATGATTATGTCAATGTTAGTCTACTGGGAAATTTTCATGGTGATATCTATTATTCATAATCTCCCCACCTATGGTGTCTTGCAAAATGTATAGAGTTTTACAGGATCTTTAAAGGCCATTTTATTAAAATAAGTTTTTCTTTCATACTTTGAGTATAACTTCCCCATTTCATTACTTTATATATTCTGCAGGGTTTTTACAGAGTGGTTAGTTTATATATCATTCATAGCCTGATTTATATAATATTTTATTCCTAAAAAAGGTGGTGAAAGGTTGTTTTTTTTTTTTTAAAGTAGGCTAATATTTTCTGTTTTATGAAGCAATAACAAGAGATATCAAAAATGTAATGAACCCTATATACAAAATATTGCTCATTTAGAGGTCATGAGAAGTGTTGTAGGTTTTTATTGGTTATGCAGGTTCAAATAGTATATAAAAGGGAGGGCATTAAAAAAGATAGATGTATTGGATAATCAGTGTTTGAATAGGGAGAAAACATTGTTAGATTCTGTATTTTTAAATCTAATGTTCATATTCTGACATTAAGAGCTCGCACTGTGAAATATTAAATGCAGCATTCAGCTAGGCAGTTGTAAATTTCAAGGTCAGCTATTATAAAGGAATAATAATAAATATATAAGTGCTTGTTTCCAGATTTGTCTGCCCTAGTAAACTTATTTTCACACTTAGTTTGCTCAGCCACTCCGTGGTGTATGCCCTCTCCATCACTGCTTATCTTTCTTTCCCGCCGCTGACACTGCAGGGCTCGCAGCAGCACATGTGAGAGGAGCTTTGGCACATGAACATGATCGGCAACAAAGATGCTCCAAGCACAAAGCCTGCAGTCTGGTGTGGCACTTTGTGAATATCACATCACTTTTCAAAAGACACCATGGCACACAATATTGCCAGTTTTTAAACTCCGATTATAAATTCATTCCAAACTCCTTGTGAAATACAAAGAGAAAATCTCTGTACATATTTCACTCCTAGCTGAAAAAATCCCTCCCATCTGTCTGCGTTGTTCTTGTCTGATGCATCTCACCGCACTCCTTCAGCTCTGTTTTTGTAAATGGGTGCTAACCGACCCCAGCTTGGAGACTCCAGCATTTATCCATGGCAATTCCACAGGCTAGATTATGAATTAGTTAGGGAGCTCAGAGGGAAAACAACAACATAATTAGGGAACTCTATCACCACATTGTGCACACTGTAATAAGATATTTGTTTCTTTCTGTATCCCTCTGAGACACACATAATCTGTGTGCACACTTTGGTAGAAGAGCCAAAGTGCAGGAGGGAGACTGTAAGGGCTCTCGCACTCTATCAGAAAGGGAATATGGAAAGTGTTTATTCAACTAAATTTCTTGGCATTTTTGGTACCCAAGGAAGTGTGTGTTCCCAAAAATGATTTGGCAAATGACGAAGGGGGCTTAACAATAATAGAAAACAAGCAAGCACAAGAATTCTGAGATGGCAACTTTATTCAGTCTTCCTCTGTCTTTGGTTTATTAATGCTCCTTTTTCCCCCTTCTTTTGCAACAGTTTGAATAAAAAAGAGTTGGTGTTTCTGGCATAACCACACCAAACCTCCAAGCTGCACAGAGAGATAAAAAGAGTCTGAACTTTATTGTATTATCAACATGTTCATGCTGAATAGCTCTTGACCTCTTTGACTGATGGCATACACAATAGCCAGGAGCCATTTACAGTCAGGTTGCCAGTATAGGTGCATGTACATCGTGTCCTGGGGTTCTTGGTCAGTTTATTGAGTATTATAAAACTGGATGGGGGTGGATGGTATTTTAGTTGGAAGTTATATCAGAAAGTAATGTTTTTTAAGTCTGTTCTTTTCCTTCACTTTAGGAAAGTGGTTTTGGTGCCTTAAACACTTTGCAGCAATAACAACATGTTTAATAAGCAACTGTGACGTACAATAGTGATTGTAATGCGTCAACACTGTGCTGTTTTTGCATTGAAAACAACACCCATCAGGTGTCATATTTTAGTAGGATATATCCATCACTCTGCAAAAGTTTTTGTAAGAAATCATACAAACCCCTCCATGAGAATATGATAATGTATGTGTTTTCTGAGGAATGAATAATGAATAATTGAACAATCATACTTTGCCCCTCAGTACCAAAAAAAAAACTGGCCTCTGCCTTCGACTGATTATACTGTAAAACCTTTTTCCCCATTCCTCCCACTGCCCCCTCATCAGCCTCACGAAGTAACATAATTACACACTATCTGGATTCTGGTCATTATAATCATCACCGATGCTGAATACATTAATTTACGTTACTCATGGGGAACACGTCTCTTCATCTCTCAGGCCTGGAGTGTCTATGTAGAAGCCTCATCTCACTCTGCCTGATGGATTGGGGATGTAGACCCTAGGACCAAGTGGCAGGTCAGACTTATCCATCGCCATCTCTGAGGCCTGTGTAGCCTCCAGAGCAGCCAGGCAACAACCATAATTCATGAGTGGAGCAGTCAGAGGGGATACTGGGGTCTACTCTGCAGCGCTCAGACACGCTCCGTAATCACTCATGTCACCCCGTAATGCACTGGGAGTACCTGCAGTGACGGATAGTCATCATCGCCTTTACTCCCCCATTTTGTTTCGTTCTCTTTCATACCGATACTGTCATTCTCTCAGTCTAACACTTTCTCATTACTCAGTATTGTTTCATTAATCTCCTGCTTCAGTCTCTGGTTCTCCTCGGCCCCTCTCTCTCAGGCTTGACTTCAATGTCTTGACCTGCCAGATGCTGATTGTCTCTGCAGACATCAAAACTCGGGCTATTACTGTAGTCAGATCTTTCAGAGTATAATACCTGATGAAAATTCCAATTTTACAAGCTATTCCCCACAGCAACAGCAGTGGAGCACAGGGATTTCCCTTCACATGGAGTATGTTGTTACCATACGTGTTGATTTTTTAAGATTAAAAAGGGACTAATAGTAATGAAAATCATTGAAGGTTCAATCACCATGCATTTGACTTGAGATGACCTCATCATTTTGCCTGTCTCATGTGGCCTTTACCAAACAGGAAATGATTGGCTTTCGATGTGGATGCTGGACCCTGAACAGTGAATTCAATCCATATAATGGGCACATTCAGAGGGAGTAGTGCTGCATCAGTACTTCCCAGCAGTGTAAAGAGCAAACACAGTTTAAAAGGCACCAAAATAAGGGGAGTGTGTAATGGCCATTGTTCAATTTAGATGGCTAATGTTATGCTGACAAATAATGCGTATTAGTTTCAGGTCATTACACACTCTGGATACAATCTGAAACTATTTGTCATGGTGGAGACAGTTACATGTGTTAATTTGACCACAGCAGTTCAATTGACTCAGGCCAAATTACATTGATAAAATTAGTCTGTCCATAAGAGACAATTCTGCACACCTGCCTCGAAATCTAAAACCACAAATTGTTTTACACCTCGGTTTTCAAACAAATGTTAATTTGTTAATTGCTGTATGCTATCACATGATCTTTAAGATCCTCAAAGATTCATATGTGTGAAGGAGTGGATATATCCACATACAGCATAAATAGAAAATAAAGGCCCAAATTAACCTGCATGCAGCAGGATCAGAAAACTGAAACTCATCCATACAAACTAAAGAAAAAAACAACTTGACTGATTTGCCCTGAGCGGAAGCAATCAATATTACAAATTACTTCATCCTTGAGACCTCCTACTACACTCAGAGCTTGATGAAAGCGTACAATAGTCTAGACTAGCAGTCCTGTGTGTTTGTGAGGGGTTGGGTCCATCAGCTTGATAGTTCAGACAATGACTGAACTCGGATATTTACATGGTTGTAAGGAGAGCAAGCAGGTGTAAGGAGACTTGCGTATTTTGGCTACCTATAGGTAAACCATTTCCAGAGGTCTCATGAAACAGTGTTTAAAACCTGGGTTGTGACTCAAAAACATGAAGAAGTTGTGGCAGCACATTGTAATTACATGGCAATACCAACCTGAGGCATGCTTAATGCAATAGTTCAACATTTATATTTGACATTAGATAACTTTGCTCCTTCAGACTTTCATCTGTTTCTGTGTCTCTGAGAGTTATAAATAAACTTCTGTGTTCTCAGGAATTGGTTAATTGGAGGCAATAAAACCACATGACTCGGGTTGGACTTAGAACAACTATTTCAAACTCAGCTACTGGATGCAGTTAATGCTCAAAATACTTACTTATGCTGAACAAGCATCACATATTGATGTTCACTGTCAAGCAGCGACTTTTAGTGGCATAGACAGGAACAAAGGAGAGAGTGAAGTGACATGGATATAAAGAGCCACAAAGTCCACCTTAGGGAGGATGTCTACGTGTACGCAAACACATACCCTGATGATGATCAGGACATGATCAGCCTTGCGTGTCCTGTGCTGGTTTGGAGCGTTGGTTGTGCACATCCCCTGAATTATCGCCAGACACCCTTGAGATGCTATATGCATTTAACGGCTTGGAGAAGTGTAGACTCGTATGTACCAGTACATCAGTGCACAGCGGAAAATTATGGAAAAACAGAGTGGGGACAGTGCTGATGGCGTGTTTTGTTTACCAGTCATCATACGCCTGAGGTGGCTCAGCAATCTTATTAATAACCTTACCCCTTTTACGCGGCTGTGATCTGAGAATTAACATTGGATCAGCCACCTTGAGTGTCGCCATGTTTGTTTATTTTACTCCATGGACATTGGGAAGCTCTACTTTGGTGATTAATTTGAGCTCTTACATGGCCTGATTTATGTGGTGCTGCCTCTAGAGGAATCCTCCAGTACCATACGTTTTACAGAGCCAAGTATGTGAAGATTTACATTCACAACCCAGCTGTTGTTTACGCATAAGAGTGGTTGAAAAGCAACTATATTTGAGCCTTTTCACAGGTTGACTTCAGATAACAATATGGACTCATGAACACCTGCCTCCTGGGTCTTGGGTTTGTCTAACAATTCCACCACAACTCCTGGCCACTCAAAACTGACCAAAGTATCTAATATCACAGTGGGCGGGTTTACATTAGAGTTAATGGAAGCCAAATTTCATATTATGGCCATGGTGAAGGGTTATGAGTGAGACCGACTGCACATGTTTTCAGCTCAAGGTTCAAATACTGTGTCAAGTCACATCAGCTCAGCTCCAAGCTAATTTTGGTTGATTTTTACTGTATTATGCAACAAGCTATGGTGCATTGCATTTTATAATTTTACTACAAATGTGACATGGAATGAGGACAAATATGGAGCACTAAAAAATTTAAAGCAGTGATTCAGAAGCTTCTGCGAGAGTGATTTCTTCACTTTTACTTTCATCCTCATTTATCACATTTTCTCTACTTGAAAACATGCACACACATTTAGTATCAGTGGAATAAAAAAAAAGATATAGCGCGTCTCTCCTTTTTTCCCTGTCTGTGTGTGTGCAACAGACAGAGACGGAGAAAGTGGGGAAAAACAAGGAAACTGGGCCACAGACAGAAGGGACAACCACTGAGCATGAACTGATGTTAGATACAGCAGAATGATTTTGACAGAACACAAATGCCTAGTAAGGGAAGAAAAAAAGGCAAAAAGGCTAGTAGTCTTTCATACATATTTTTATGACATATATGAGATTTAAAAAACAACCCTCTGGGCTGGAGGGCACTGTTAAATAGATCTAAAGCTCTATCTGTCTGCTACTTCCCCGCCATTTTGGGAGGCGCTGCTCTGTTTCCAATGTGAGAACCAAAGAGCCGCTTAAACAGATTATTACATTTTGCATATTATTTCCCCTGCAAGCTGCACTGATCAGATTGGTCATGGATCAGGGGGCAGACGGGTTTAGGCAGAAATAGATATTGCATAGCTTCTGGCTTCCCAGCCTTATTACAAACCATTAAAAGGCATTTTGCACTCTTTCTTCTTAATGTCATTTCCTTCCCCCCAGAGAGGAGTCTTGTTTTGCTAAATGGAGCTCCAATCACAGGCCTGATGCTTCCTTAATGAAAAGTAAATGGAACGTAAACAAATGAGACAGTATTGACATTGACAACGCTCGAGAAAAAACTGTTGATCTGTATCAACATTATGACTTTATTTAGTTGTTTAGTTTGCTGGAAATCTTCACAAATACAGTGTTTCTTTATGAGATTAGATCATTTCAATCTTGTTTCAGTAAAGCTGTGGCACCACACTCATTGTTGGCTCCGTCACCTAATATGCACAACATGGCAAAAACGTCCTTTATTATAGGTTCTAATCCAGCGAAACAAGATTTTCTTTCATTTAGATAGAATGAACAAGGATTGTTTTCTATAAAAATGGTGTCCCCTCCAGCAAAGACAACAAGTTCATCTTCAGCAGAGATGTGGGAAGATTGGTGTCTTTGTGTACCGTGCAGCAACAACCTTCAGCTAACACTCAAGGTGGGGGAGACAAATATTTCAATAGCACTCTATGTAATCCATCAATACTGCTGCAAAATTATTTGTTTCACACCAATTGTACCCCACAAGTCCTCTCTGGCACCATGCAAGGATGAAAAAAAAAAACCTAAATAAAATTGCCAAAATAAAAACAGCCTGAAAGATCTGTTGTGGTTTGGATAATCACAAATAATTCCTTTTGTGTTGAACAAGAAAAAAACAAGAAAATCTATTAAATTCCCCTGAAGGACAGAGTACTAAATGAAAACATCCACTCAATAATGTAACTACTAAAAATCATTTGAGACTGGTAAAATACCTCGGTTAAGATATTGGCTTTCTAATCTCCAGGGTTGCACTGGCCCTATAAGGGTAAATTCTGTGACTGATGAGAGTGCTGGCTTGCACAGATTTACTCTAACGTATTGATATAGGACGCTTGATTAAGATGGCTTTCATGCTCAGGGCTAGGTGGAATGATCCGTGGGAGACGTGCCATGAGCAAGCGGGAGTCCGGTGGATGCACTTGAAGAAATTAAAAAAAGAGGAGTATAGGCTGTAGCAATTACAGAAATGATTCCCGGCAAGTGAGGAAAGCGGGCATGGTGAGATGTCTGTTGCATTTTAAGAGCCTTTACACTGAGCCACAGCTGTGAAGGAACAATGATTTAGGGAGGGCTCGCTGTTCTTATTTCTAGTCAATCAGCTAAAAGCAGGAACGGCTGTGAAAAGCTTCCAGTGCTGTCCGTGCTCCGTTCTGTTGTTCATTTTCACGTGTAGGTAATCCTATTTAATCTGTTGGACCAGCGGAGTTTTGCTGAGCTTGCCGCTCTCTCTTTTTCTGACAGTATTGTTAAGTACATTCTTGAGATGCACTATACAAATTACCAAGAAGTCCTCCAACCCGTATGATCACATGGGTTGAGTAAAACCCATTACAGCGTTTTCTATATTAGTGCCCACCTGCTGATGGCAGTATATGTCCTCATACCTAGACATGATGGTTGCTGTTGAAAACATGTAGTTAATGTTGGGAACAGTCACTGTTTGGTGTAAGCATCAAAACTACTTGGTTAGGTTTAGGAAAGGTTCATGGTTACGGTTAAAATAAGTACTTTTGTTTTTATGTTTCTTTACTTCTGTACATAAGAACAGGATGTACTTACATACATGTCATAGAACACCACATACTTACGTACCTAACATATTTTAAATATGTACATATTGACTTTTAGTGTCATATATATCATGTGGGAAAGTCCTGTGTTTAACCCATCCATCCACTCTAACCTATTACCTATGCGGACTTTGTCGCTCTTTATACACGTCGTCTTTGCTCCAGTTATAATGACTACTCCCACTAGAGGTCACCGCCTAACAAAAAACACAAATATGCATCATTTAAGCCACTTGTTCAGATTTTTTCCCATTGTCCTGATTACACCAAGTCATACCTGCTAACAACTCAGCCCTGTTTTTGAGAGGACTTCAGAAAGGAAGGGAGGAAATAATTCAGTTCCTGAGAAAAAACCCATACAGTAGAGGGGGAAAAGAGCTGTCATGTAAAACCACTTATTCCCTGTCCCCTGCTGCCTGTAGCCAATCAATGATCTCTGGAATAAGTGCCACTCTAAGTCAGGTGGCATCAGTCCCCCTCATTTGGAGCTGAATGGTACTCGATTGTACTTTGATAAAAAATAATAAAACACCCTCTCAAGAGGCATAATCACACCACACATATTGTTAGTGAAGTTCATAAACAAGTAAACATTTCCTTTTTCTGAAATGACTAACGTTAGAGCAGAAAACATTTTAGACAGAGACATTTTAAGAGGCAAGTGCACTCCTTCTTCTTAAAGGGTCAGGGAATTAAAGTCCGCCTGCAGAAAACCAGTGTGAGCCGAGAGGCTAAAAACAAGTAAACAGGCATTTCTCAAATATCACACGTTGTGTGTGCACCTTCCCCTCAGCATGGATGCCAACATTGCCTCAAGGAAATGACAGAAATTGGAAGTGGAGAAAATAGGCTTCATGACACCCAGAGAACTTGGTTAACATGTATGAGTTTGGTCGTAATACACCACAACCAGCTGTGTGTAAAACAATAGCTTATTGGTGGTGCAGCATGATAGCTCATGCCTGACACAGCTGTTTCCCTTGCATGAGAATTTACTGATAGTGAGTCACCTGGTTTTTGCTCTGTTTAGCTGTGAGACAGCGAGACACCTTATTCCAGGCAACAGCATCAGCACCATCACCATCTAATTCAAACTTCAAGTTTTTAGTATTGGAGTCCTGTGGTGGGACTTAAGTATTGCGGTTCTCAAGTCACAGGGGTGCAGGAGGCCCAGATTGCCTACATTCAAAATAATAATATTTATAATTTGGTAAATGGATTTGTGCAAATTCAAGTGTCCCATATCTGATGATGCTATGCCGGAAAACGCAAATCCATTAAAAATGTAATTTATCCACAAATTTGCAGCCAAGAGTTAACTCATCTGCTCATCTTCTCCAGCACTCACAGGAAGCAGACTGGACTTTAACTTTCATAATTCAGGAAATAAGTCATGTTGTACACATGCACACACCACAAACTTTTTCAGACTCAGAAAATGAGCTGATGTAAAACAGTTGTGGGTTTTCAAAAATGGCACCGGGACCTTTAGGTATCTAGAATGTGCCTACTTGCCTGGAAGCTTCTGGATCAGGAAGATGGTATGGAAGTGAGAACTGTCAATTAAAGTTCAGTAGTGATAGAGGTTGAAGAATTATCAGTAGTTCACAGACAGCAGGTGCATCATCGCTGTCCAAGGTGCTGATCCTGTGACTCCATTGATGCAGGAGATGTCTAACTTTGCTGTAGATTCCAGGTTTTTACATGCTTTTGTTGTTTCCTGGAGGGAGGTTATTTACATTCTTTTCAATGTCACGTAGAGAGTTCAACAAAAATATTAATAAGGCTGACAGTTCTAGCTTTTTCACCACTGACATATCCCAGATGGCTCTGCTTACTGAGCCATTAAAGAACTTTTTGTTTGTATAAAGGGCACTGTGCGCCATATTTTTCTCAAAAGCTAATCAGAGCAGACTGAAGACAGGCGCTTAAACTGAGGGTTTCAGACTAAACTAAGGGAGAAAACAGGTATGTAATATGAGCAAAAATATTGTGAGTTTTCAACATTAGGCATGTGAAAATGTTCTTCTTGAAGGCTGACAACTCTATCTCCAACATTCGGCAACTCACATCAAAGCAATCTAGATTGATAAATATAGCACTGTTGGTAAAAGGAAAAATATGTATTTGATTTTGGGGAAAACAGTGTGCTCCACTACCTCTGTCTCTGTGAAAAGTGGAAATCAATTGATGTTTTAAACCTTCAGAGTGAGGACAGTTTTGTGGAGTGAACACATTTCAACCAGCACTATTTTCAAGGACCGTTTGAGAACTGGGACTTGGTTTCTGTGTTAGAATTATGACTGCAGGCACAGAAGTACAAGAATGAGTGAGTGTGTGTGTCTGTGCAGAATTTCTATGCGACTGTAAGTGTATAATTGATGTATGTCAAGTTCATCTTAATTGAGGCAATTACAGTCACAGCACGGTAAACAGAATGCATTAAGTGCACATTAAGTGTATTTTTTATACATGTGACCTCACTGCGAATAAGAACCCACGATGAATGACTTTCCCATCAGGTAATACATACCTCATTACTACTACGCCTTCCACAAGGACATATTATATCGTGTAACTCTCCTGCACTGTGACTACCTTCACATTTAAATACTTTGAATGTCAAAGGAAAGAGGAATGAGATATTGTAAGGCAGTGAACTGTAAGTCTGAAAGTTTATCTTGTGCCTGAAGGAAAACACAAGAATCAAGCCACAACATAAGAGATTTCACTCTCCATATGGCTGATGACTTTTCAGCAGCTTATTGTAGGGAAGGCAGAGTGGGAGGCAGCTGCATTCATTCATCTGTACTCCTGTTTGTCTTTGTTTACACTGAGCATAATGCTGCATGCGAGTATGCTTTTCTCTCCTCATTCCTCTCCTTCATTAAGCTTTGGGTCTATATTCTCTGTAACATTTAATTAAAGGGGAACATTACCTCTCTGAGAGTACTGTGATCACAGGAAAAAAGTTCAACTCGTTTTCTGTGCCAGGACTGCCAGACACAGTCTGGTCCGGTCGCACACCTCTGTTGCTGTAATTTGGCAGACTCCCCATGTCGGGCCAATGTGACATTAGTAGCAGTTGGGATCTAAGAATTTTGGCAAAGAAAAAGCAAGCTGACAGAGTGTTTGAGCGTGTTTATCCATCCCAGTTAGCCAAAGAGTTGTAATTGGTTTGTAGAGAAGGTTTTGCATGTCTCAAAGAGCCACCAGTACTTTTTGCAAGGATGGCAATGAGTATGGCTGCACCACATCAACAATGATAACAACAGAGTGTTGTACTAAAGTTTGACAGAGCCAGAGTTTTCCTGCCTTAGCTGGCTCGATAAGGCCTAACAATCCAATCACAGATAATTAGTCCCACATTGGTGGTTATCAACTTGTTTTGACCCAGGCTTTCTTCTTCAGGCTCAGTGTTTGTTCCATCAAAGCGGCCATTCAGTGCATCATTTAACTCTTTACCACTAAAATGGACTAATCAGGTGCCCTCTAATTCCACCTATGAAGAGTGTGAATCCAGCAAAAAGCAATTCTGTTGCGGAACAAGTTTTTGCAAATTCACAAGTTGATATTTATATTACCACTCAATGCACTTTCAGTTTCAGTTTTGGGGTTAAGCTGGAGACTCTGAGGAAACAAGTTTCTGGTACGGATAATGTACTTTTTATATACTTTTTACAAGCGCACGTAACATGCGTGTTGGGAATACAGAGATGTGCATTTTTGTTCATATGTGCTTTTGAACCGACTTGAATGGAAATGTATCTACATTTCTCATCAGCCTCTCAAGATGGCATCTTTGTTGTCTGGCAAGGAAATAGCCAGAAAGCTCTACTCCGCATGATGCCTGGCATTTATGACTGTTACCGATGTGTTACAATGTCATTGGTCAGGAAGAACGTCTGACAACACAGAAGTAGCTCTAAAAACTGTCCAACAGCATCCTTTCTTTTTCTCAACTTGGTCTCCTGGGGACCGGCCTGGCAACGACCAGCTTCGTAGCATGTAAAACTCTTGCTTTAGACTCAATATACCTCACTAAGACACTCATCTTGCTACATAGAAAAAAAGGTATATTACATTACCTTGCATAAAACACTAAGCTGTATATGTGACCTGAGCTAATTGACCTCAGTGGTGATGAAGTTAAAAGCACTCATTTACTTTGGCTGTGATTGCAGTAAGTGCAGAAAAACATGACTTATTATGGAAATCCTGAAAGCAAGTCTGCCCTTTTAATTGCAGTGCAGGATTTCCTTATTCAGTGTAATGATTGTGCCTTACACTTCAGCAATCAGTTATTCTAAACTTTTATCCTACACAATAAAAGGATTTTTTGTGAAATTATTCTGACCGCATTACACTCTAAACTCCAACTCCCTCATTATTCTCATTCTAACCCCCTAATTATTTCCCATGCAAGAATATAGAGAGAGAAGTTAAAGAAATACATAGCTAAGCACCAAGAAACTTTAGTGCTCTCCATAGCTTATGCAACCCATGGCTCTCCATTACTCTCTGTCTGGTTCTGTTCTCTGTGTGTCGTTCTTTGTCCTAGCTCAGTGTCTGACTTAGTGTGTCAGGGACATTGCGCTAAGTCAGACTGCTGCCATTGACATTCTGAATACAAAAAAAACTTTTAAGAAAACTTTCTGCTCTCCACTTCAGCCTGCCTCCTACTACACCTGCGCTATTTCTGCCTTCTCATTAAATAAGGAATGATGCACATGAGAAACTGGCCATATTACATTGTTCACTTATTAATCAGCATTGACAGTTTTTCTTCCTAAATAATCACCAAATGTCCAAGACAGGGATGCCAATGGTGACAAATAAGGATCTTTTTTACCTGTTTCCTGTGTTGGTCTAGATTAATTTGTGTAACATTTATCTAGCTAGCAGTCTGAGATTAAAAAAGGGACAACGCTGCTGATATCCTCCTGGCTTTGTGTCACTTGTCGCATTTTCATCAACAAATTTCTATGCACATTTTTCAAAGATTTGCATGGAAAAAGCTTGACGCAAACACCAACATTTTGTAAAACTTTTGTAAATGCGCAAAATATTTTTTTGTTTTTTTCTTAAAATAGTTCAAAATAAGTTCTGACAAAGCAAACATTTAACTCACACGGCTGATCAGCTGTTTCCGCTCTGCCGTTCAGGACGAGCTGACATGAAAGAGCAATTATAAGTTGCCCAA
>CAFUXE010000823.1:299823-316262 GCA_903364295.1 Serranus cabrilla | reverse complement strand
ATACATTTTGATTACAGCAGCAAGTCAGAGGTCAATCTGCAGGTTGACTGTCAGTCCATCATACGAGGCCATTAACAGGGCTTAAAAGCTGCGCTGCATAATAAACATCATCAACATTTACTGTCTTAGAGTGCTCTTCATCTAAATGTAGTGTGACCCTTAACAGCACTCTGGCTCAGCTTTTTAATTACAGGTGCTTTTTAAGAATGCGTGAAGCCTGAACTCTGAATTTAAAAATGCCAGCCACTGATACTAAGCCAACATTGACTAGGTGCAATGTAATGAAATGCAGAACCTTGTGACTTTTTACTTGTAGAATGCCTGTCAGTTACAGAGCAGATTTTTTTGGTTTTAATGCCAGAATTCTGAAACAAACAAAAACCTCTCCTTTGTAAATGTTCAGGCTGTTTTCATTCACTGTTCATAGTTATACCAACATAAAGCAATGCACTATAATTGTTATATAACCTATCATTTTGAGCCAGGAGGTGCAGCTCGGGAAAACCCATATTGATGTTTTTTGTGAGGTGGCGACCTCTAGTGTCCATAGTAATTATGACACCAAGCAAAAAGAGGAAGTAAAGTGACTTAGTGTGACAGAGACACAGAAAGACAAAGAAAGTCCTCAAAGGAGGAGGTTGAGGTGGATGGACGAGTCAAAACACAAGACTTTCACCAAGTAGGCTGGTGTTGTCCCATTTGAAACCACTTAATGTTGTTATGGTAAATAGTAAGTTATAAATTAGCATTCCCTACAAAAATATCTCAAGCTCGACAACTGTGTGAGTATCCAGTCACCAGTGCAGGAGTTATTTTTTATCCAAACCCTATTTCTTTTTCTGAACTTAACCAAGTAGTTTTGTGTCATAAAGATAACCATGTGTATAAAACAGCAACTATTTAATTGAACCGTCATATTTCATAAGAACTTGTAAAAATGAGGAGATGTTGGAATGTTATAGTTTCGATTGAAGATTAGATGCTTTAAATGCTGATCTTTTAATGTGTAATTAGCTTAAGCATTGCTACAATGCTCTTTTCTCATCTTAAGTTATGGCAGACACATCTCATCCACGTGGATAAAGTTTAGACAGATAAATGCATCAAACAAAACTTTCCTGCTTCACTGTTTTCTGGCAGTGATCAAGTATTTTTCATACTTTGAGTCATCTTTCATTTTTCAGCCTTATTTGATGTGGTGGAAGACAGTGTTTGTTTTGTTCTAGTATGGACTCTGACAAATTGTCTTTGCTTGTAGACCAATATGTTTAATGCCATGCCTTGCTTTACCATTAAAATAGGCTTTTGTCAGTTTTCCTTCATACATCTCTCTCACTGTGATTGGTCTTGCGAAGGAAAGAATTTCAAATGATATATAGACAACAGACCACAAAAGTTCCAGACAGCAAAGTTCAAATCTTAATATCCTGTGCTCCCAGAGCAACATCATGCTCTTTCCAAAATCAATATGAAACCACCAAACGATGCATCAACATGCTGTAGCTGTAGCAGGGCTGGCTGCTGCGAATCACTGACGACACACAGTCTGAATTTGTACAACTTTCAGTCATCTAGTTTGGTCATGGTGCTTCGATTTTGCCTTCATCAAAACTCAGGTAGTTTCACACGTCCTATAAAATCAATCAAATCAGAGAAAATGCATATCTATTCCACGACCGGAGCAGCAGATTTGACTAGTCAAAAACCAATGCATTTCATGCCTTTATTTTGTGTTGTTTTTTACTCAGCCAGGAAGAATGTGAAAATGGTAACAGAATTTATACAGCGGTTAAACTCCTGCCTCAGCTCTGTTTCCATTGTGCACCTGTTAATGGTAAATCAGTTGCTGTGCTATTTGAGGCCCACAAAGCATCCATTATACCTGAATGCTGCTCATATTGATTTTAGTAGCAAGATGACCTTACTGGCCAGTGGGCTCAGGCCCTGCTGAAGCCATTTGTAATTGTTTCCAATCTGAATGGTAGCCATGCTGTTCCCTGACGATATGGAGCCCCAGGGGAGTTGTTTTCAATGTGGAATTTGGCAAAAAAAAAAAAAATGCACCTGCAGGGCTAAAGTTTAATTTTCTGGATTTTTGATCCATTCACTATGACCACATGGCATCATGACAGGAAGATAAATCACATCGACAGAGTGAGCAGCAGCAACGGCCGTAACACTCCCCATATGTTGCCTGGCAGGTTTCTATAATTTCTGACTCGCACAGATGCAGAAGTGACTGCAACACCCCGATCGGTTTCAGCGACCCCAGCACCTTAGGGAAGGTTAGTAGTTCCCAAACTGTGCACTGGATCTACTTTATGGTCTCTCAAACAGAATGTGAGAGGTGCATTCATGTGCATGCGCCAGTTTTCCCCGCAGTAAATGCATTTTGGGGTTTTTCATTTCTTATTGAACTTTGTCACCATGAGTCACAGAGTTATAATCTAAAGAAATACATGAAAAGGCCCCCTTTTTAACTTTTCTTTTTATCAGCAAGGGCTCTGAAAGTTTCTTTGAAGCCATCTTTAAAACTTTGAACCATGTCATACAATGTATTAGCTTTTACTGGCCCTCAGACTTTGACATCTTCCAGCTGAGTTTTGTTCTCTTCTGGAATCTCAGGCTATGTTGGAAAAATACTGAAATCCTAGGGGGACCCTTGCATTTGCAAAATATACTTCAAAAGGAATAAGAACATTAAAATATGATTCAAACAGTAAACGAGCTGACTGTGAGGCTAGATGCTTGAAAATGTAATTAAAACATTTATGCAATTTTCCTAATTGTGACAGCTCTGTAAATTCTATAATAGTTTAATAAATGAAATACATTTTATACATACTACTGAATGCACAGTTTCCTGTTCACTGAAAACTTGTGTCCCCTGTCTAAAAGTCGATTATCCACCACAAACTCCCAAATGTTTCTGCTGCAGGACTCATAAATTCACACTGGCATTTGACCTGTGGCTTCATCAATTTCTCCAAGAAATGTGTTTGTTTACCCTTTTCATTCCTGGGTTGGTGAGGTTGAGAGGATTTTAATTTGTTGAGCTATTGATGGTGGCTGCTCACTGCTCAGACGATTGGGTATCAATAGGAGTCACAGCCAACAAAACAATAGGAAGAGGGCTTGTACTGTAACGTAGCACCATACTATCTCTGTCAAACTTAACTTTAAGCCCATGTAAAACATTTTAATAGTGGTTGATAAGACACGTAAGCAGATATATGTAATAAAAAATAATTCTCCTGTGAAGACATAATTTATGTAATTATAGCTATTATTTTATGTTATTTGCCACATATATTCACCAGCCTACCTTTGTGGGAGTATAAAGAATGACAAGGTCCACTCAGGGAGGGAGAGAGAAGTAAGAAAACTTAACTTACATGTGTCACACTTTACATCACTACTGTAGCTCGATTCAGCTACAGCAGTTTCATGCATATATTTAATTTTTTAAACAAAAAGAATAACCATGAGACGCTCCTGTGGGTTGTAGTTGAGGATAGGAAAAACGATGTATGGTTTGGAAGCTTTTTTTGTTTTTAAACAATTTATTCAAGTTTTCAAAAAAAATATGGGTGCCAGCTGTTTTGAAAAAGTTTTTAAACTAACTCGCTGGAACAGTAGCAAAAAATACAAGTGGTAGGAAACTGACCATACTGCTCTATAAGAGCAGTATGGTCAGTTTAGAAGATCTAGAAGAGCTCTATTTGAAAGGGCCAAAGTAACATTCCCAGCAGTAGCAGTGTTAGAATAATTGTTTGATTTCATCACAACATATCTTTTACGTCACATTGAAGCTGTAAGGTTATTCTAAATCACACATAGATATTTAGGGCAATAAAAAAAAGTTTTCCTTTGAGCTTTTGCATGAAAACGAAATTAATTGCTTCTTTTGTTAGCAGCATACTGTAGTGTACAACAGGCTAACACAATATTCGTGTTTCTTTCTATGTTGGAATCAGTCCAGATGTAGATGTGTGCCAAGCTTGTAGATAATGCTTTTATGTGGTGCTGTTGCTTTGGAATAATGTTCAATCATAAACTCCCATCTGCCAGCTTTACTCCTGACGAGGCCCTCAATGGTCTACCACAGCCTCTTTGACTATGATCTACAACTTAAATGTCTCGTGGAGAATCCCAGCCATTAACAACTTCAAAGTTCCATAGCTGGAATCAATAATGCATCGTGTTTTGCTTTACTAACTCCTCCGCAGCTCATTACAAAAATACTTTAAGGGAAATGGGTCCAAGGGCAGACTGTAAGACAAGACAGATGGATGGATGGAAAAGAGAAAAACAAAGATAGAGAATGAAAAAAAAACAGAAGCAAAGGTAATCACAGTTGCTAGCCTGGAGAGACAAGTCCAGAGGGAAGAAGCATAACTTAGGCGCAGTATTACTTCCCAGCTTGCCATCCTGATTTGTCCTGCTGCTACAGGCTGTCCATAAAGCTCAAACCATTTTAGGAATCATTAATGCCTGCTAAGCAGCTCCTTTCAGACTTTTCAGTCACTGCTTCACATTATAAAAGCGTTTTGTTCCACAGGTAGAATTTGACATGACTATTTTTCAATACGAAGAAACTGTTATGGCTCATATTTCTCAATTAAACCACATTTCATCACGCCCTTCAAATCACAAACCTACAAATGTACGTTTAAATTATGTCTGTCTGTCTGTCTGTTAGCAACATGACTTGAGAATTTATGGACGGATTTGGATGAAATTTCCAGGAAATGTCTGCAATGATACCAGGAACAAGTGATTACATTTTGGCGTGATCCGTAGACGCTATCACTGGTTACAACACTCGCTGTCTGACTCTGTGCAGAGCATCAGCACTGAACCTTGATTACATCCACAACCCCAGAAAGTCTTTGATTCCATCACATATCTCTGATTCGACTGCGTTTTTCATTCACTTCCATTTTTCATCAGTGACTGACCAGCAGTAGACCGATTACCTTTGAGACAATGCCATTTTTCTTCAGAAAAAAGCCTCACATTAAGCATCTTGACTTGTTGAACACAGGAGTAACTAATTTATGACGGCTGCATTGTTCTCCATAATGTTTACCAACCTTTTTTGTTCACTTTTCCATTGGCTTTTTTCCACTGATGTTTGTTCAACCCATTTTCTCCATTTCCTTGCTTCCATCTTCACTTTACACTCTGTCACATAATTTCCTACATTATTTGTTTTTATTTGAGCTATTTAAGTTTAGCTGAGTTAATTAGTTGAGCTTTCCATCCTGGCACCTGCAGAAGTACCCACAGGGTAAGTTATACCCCTGCTGGGAATCACTGTAGCTTAGTGCATGCTGGCTCACTGGCATGACTTACCGTCATGCATAAATGGAAACAAGCTGTCATCATTGTCTTTTCATCTGTGTCTTCTTTCTATGCCAAGTCAAAAAATCCTGCTGTATTAAAGCTCGGCAAGGACATTCTTTCATTAGGCAGCGTCATTACATCACCTGTTGGGATCACCTTACCTGACCTTGATAGGAACGTTATACACTGCCGAAGGCTGGTGCACAAATGCATCAGAATTGCCTTTTACACTAATGAAGTCCAGTGTGAAATGAAATGTATTTTTTCATCTACTCTCTTTTTTTTTAAGTGCTGCCTTCCTATTATATGACTGTTATTTTTGGTTGAGCACCCATCAAAGGCTTTTTATTCTGTGAAGCACACGTCTACCTCTGCTGAGTGTATGCAATATGCTTTATGCAAAACATTCAGAGTGTATCTGGATATCATATGGTTTGCAGCAAAGATCACTGACTTCTTATCTATAGAATACTGAATGCTGCTAGCAAAAGACTGATTCGTGCAGTATTCCTTTTTTTCCTGTGTATATGTCTTCATGAAGGTCATAAGAAAAACCTGAAAATGTGCCTGATTATTATTAAAATCCAACTGATTTGTGAAAAAGGACATGAAATTGTTTGCCTCTCATAGCCTAACACTTAGAGATAAGGAAACAATTCAATTTTGTTCTACGTAAGTTCTGCATTTCATGAATTATTAAATGTGGAGCAGCAGCAGTCACTCAGCAGTCAGGAATAAGAAATCAGTGCTCAGAGGAGAGTCACCTAAAAAAAAAAAAATGAATTGGAGTTGTGCTCCTAATGAAATGCTTGCTCGGGGAGGGAATGAAGGATGGGAGGTGGAAGTGGCTGAACGAAATTGAGTGATGCAGCGCGAGGAGGTCGATGCATTGGATCCGCTCTCTCTATCTTCGTCCTCCGCTCCGTTTTCCCCCTGCATGGGTGTAACATGCATGAAATTAGCATACAGTGGTCTGTAGGGCAAAGGTCCAACACTAAATCCTCTGTGTATAACAGATAAAGAAAGTCTTTGAGCGTGAGTATGAGGGGGCATGAGAGGACATCATTCAAACTAACTCAAAAAGATGTTTTAATACTGTGTGCTAGTGGCATCACATGAAGTTTTACGCTATTTTTTATTGTTGGTCTATGATCCATATCTAAAAAAAATGTCACACAAGAATTAACTTCCATATACATTTACATATCTTTTGATACATGAGCTAAGAATTAAATTTATATCCTGATTTCTGGTCCCAATTAATGAACCTGTTATTTATTTGATAATAAAGGTGCATTTAATAAATTAGGTTTTTACAATTTTAAGAAACCAACCCTTTTATGATGTTCTCTAAAGGAATAAAGGAATGTTCAATGGTCAGCAGAAAACAGCATGGAGCAGAGCTACAGTATGGTCTGTTTCATTTATGGGGAAGAGCTGACCATGAGGCTGCACTGTATATAAATGTGGTTAGAGACAGGACAGGGCACTGCAATATATAGCACACAAAATGAAGAAAATAAAGTCAAACATGTAGCAATGAAAAATCAATTACCCCGAATAAAAATGGCTTTTAGTTTCCAATATATTGGCTTAACTCTTTTGCCAACTAGAGGCCAATAGGCTAGCTGTTTGTGTTCACTGGACTGAAGCAGCAGTGAAATCCAATACAGTCTTCTAAGAAGTAGCCACTTTTTGATATCATTCTCAAAGTTATATCAGAGCCTTTTTTAAGAGAAGTCAGAAGAAGTAAGACTTAACACAGCTAATGCTACATTTTGGGATGGAAATGTAATTTATAAGGGACAGTTCACTAAAATGGAACTCAGCCAATTGGTACTACAAGAAATTGAACAAATAATATATATATATATATATATATAGCTATGTGTAGTTTGTGCTCTGGCATCGGTGTATTTTAAATGTGTCAGAATGTGTAACGCAGGAATTTAGTACAATATGTTTAGACGTAATCCGAAGTAATTCATCTTTATCAGAATGAAAATTGCTGTAAAAACGGAAACTCAACAAGCTGGATAGACATGAGTTTACACACTCCTTCTTCTCACTCACATTATGCATATGAACTTGGCTCGGACAGCGTTGTCAACATCTGTTTTCATTTGTGCTCCAGCTGTGAGTCTCATTCATACCGCACAGATAGTAGCTGTTTCTGCTCACTGCTCACTGTTTTGTCTTCACTGCCAAATGTAAGTGACACATGATTCTGAGCCAGGTTGTGGCTGTAATACATCTCAGACCTCACAACTATGTTTAGTCGTTTTAATCCATGTGATTAAATTTATTCAGTTACCCTAAAATGCATTTCATTTCATCTCTAGTGGGACTGGAATCAAAATGACCAAATTCTGCTTGTCACATTAGATAAAAATCAGACACTTTGTGTCATTTTAATTTTTTCATTATTTTGAGTATCTACCCAACCAAAACAGTTAGATTAATGTTAAGTTTTAATTCTGAGGAGCAGATATAAAAGCAGGAGTTTGTCCTGCATCTTATCACCCAATCAGCCATATGGTCAGTCAGCCAGCAGACCCAAGATCACAGATATTATCTGTATCCTTATAAAACCTGTCTATCATATACTGTCACAGACAGACACATTACTTTTTCAACAAAATACTCAAGGTAAGATACTGTAAATATCAATAAAAGCCAAATTATGCCAATTAAATTAATGTATTATCTTATTCACACATAATTTAGAAACACACTCACCAACCACGTATAAAAGTAATTAACAGCAACACAAATATTAAACATGAAAATGCGACCTGATTTCTTTTCGAATGAGGTTGATTGTTCTGAGGTTTTGCACTGCAACAAAGGCATCAACCAATCCTGTTTGTGCACTAGACACCTTCTAACCATGCACTATGGTGTAGCCAATGGGTTATGAGCTGCATCTATGCTTACTATACTTCTGTATAAGGATTATAAAACAACAACACAAAGGCTCCAACCAAGATGGCAAACCATTTTACTCCTTTCAAGCTTGGCAAATTCAGCACACACCAGATAAACTCCTTCAATTCTTACATTTTTACAATAAAAGCCCTTGACATGCATAATACAAAACTGTTTTCTGTACCAGAGAGACCCCAAATTCACATTTTGCCAAAGGAAGCCGATAAAATAGCTAAGGCTGTGCAACATCTTAGCTCAGACAGACTGCTCTGGGTCAACAGGATTCTGGTTATTGATCCTCTGCCTGCACAAATCCATTTAAACCTTTTATTGAACAAGTGTTGCATGGCTTATTATGTCTATTTTAACAAGTCGGTTCTATTGCATTTTTTTTTTTTACACAGAATCATTACATAAAAAAACATAACAAATAAATATTTCATTTTGCACCTACATAGCATCTATAAAATGAATGTCTTCTTTCCGTTATGTAAAAGCAAACAGTTGGTGTAGCTTCTAATTTGTAAAGACCTTGTCAAACCTTGAAGCACTGCAGGGCTCAAATTCCATTTCTGTTGATATTCCATCCCAAATGTATAATTCTCAGGTTGACTGTAATACATTTGGATAATGGGCAGGTCTGATAAATGTTGCTCAACGATACAATCTAGATGCTGAATGTCAATACTTTAGGCATAATGTCAAACTCTTTCAAAGTCACAGTACAGATGCAGAGCCAAGTTTCTTCTTTTCTGCTAACTCCCATTAAATCATGGCTATATTTATGCATGTGACCTGACCCAGTCTGGAAGGCAGCGCTGACTGGATAATGAACACGGAGTCGGTTGAGCCTGATCTGGTATCAGTTCTACAGATTCCTCTCTCATAGGTAAAGACTGCAGCAAATCAGATCCCGTATCAGTCTCTAAAGCTATTACAGCCCTGAGCTAACAAGCACAGGGCACCAGAGACTGCGAGCTTGTCAGCCATTTTTTCTCACCTCCAGGGGCATGTTCTTCTGAACTTTTAATAACCTTTAAACTACCATCTGATTGGAGGTCATTGGCCTCTGGGCAGGTTGTCTCTAATGGGCTCATTTTCTCCCTTCCTCTTGGTGACATTTCAGGTCCTCACATGTCTGTCACTCTGCNNNNCCCCCCCCCCCCCCCCCCCCCCGCCTGCTAACTGTAGCTGTCTCTTCCAACAACAGAGGCGCAGCCCCCACTGAGAAAAAGCATTTGGAGCTTCTGAAATTCAATCTCACTGTTAAGTGCCTGGATGACAGCCTCACTGATTATTGAATTATTTACATCGCAGTGAATTTGTTTTCTTGCTGTTGCTATCTAGAAAATGAGTTTGTTGATTTGATTTCCACAATACCGGAGAGTTAAATTAATGATTTCAGTCAAGGACAAGCACAATCTACCACAAAAAACATAGATATTCCTGTGCTTTATTTAGAGAAAGAGAAGGTGCCTTTGAGTGCACATGCAAAGATAAAAAGTAGAACTGAGTGGAGAGTGCTGAACAGACGATAGGACGAATGAGTCATATCACCTACTAGTTAGAAAAGTAGCTGCCCACACATCAGTGAAGACATGTTTCGTCCGTGACAGTTATTAGCTGAAGAATAAACTGTGTTTGACAGGATATCCACCCACATCTGTCTGATTAGTGCGGACCGTGATGGCTTGCAGGTAAAATAAGTTCTTTCAGAGACTTTCTGAAGGGATGCTAACAGGCTTTCTAATACTACCAACCAAGCCCCAGGAAAAAATATAAATGCTGGCATTTTTACATTGAATCTTTACATTTATGAACCACACCACTGCTGCAACCCATTTTTTTTTATTGTGACACATGCAACCACAGCTTTAAATGCAATAAAAAACCCTTGACGACCGTAATACATCGTAAATGTGATGATCACTTTAAAAACTTTGGGTAAGGCTCAGCACCAAGTACAAAGAACAGGGTTAGGGTTAAAACAATTTTAGAGATATCATCCAAGAACAGGACACAAACACCGGCCATCCGGTTCAAAGTCCTGGTTTATTTGGTGACCAAATTTGGCTGCTCCTGCTAAACAGTGGACCAAGTGGCTTCGAACAATAACAAAAAAAGGTTCCGATCATTGTATCAATGGTTGGCAGAAACCTAAAAAGGCTACTTTGTATCAGCTTTTTTTTCTCAAATGCGGAGTAATAGGCTGCGTTTTGTGACAAATTTAATGTCATTGCCATTGTATGCAGTCGGTATATAACAGCTAACAAACTATCATCCATCCATTCATTGTCCATAACTGCTTATCCGAGCTCATAGAGCAAAAGGCAGGACCTAATCCCAGCTGACACTGGGCGAGAGGCGGAGCACACCGTGGACAGGTCGTCAGACTGTCACAGGGCTGACAAAGAGAGACAGACAACCATTAAACAACCAATCAGATTGATTCTTCCTACTCCTTTTTCGAAAACATGAACTATTTAGGTTTAAGTGCCTAGAGAATTTTTTGTTCATTGCACTTAGTCGTAAGACCTGGTTGGGTTTATCTGTTTGTTTTCGAAATACAGATACTTTATTTATTCATGAATAACTATTTGACAGTATATGTAGTGCTGATTTTAAAATACTCTTAAGAATAATGTCCACTTTTGTAAGTGTCAATAGGATTGGTCATGAAATAACTAAATGGATCTTCTATGTCCACCCTGTCATTTCCAGGGACTGAAAGCCACCCGTCTCACATAGCATGTGTTAGAGACTATCATTTGTCAGTGGCCATTTGCCATCTCTTGTTGTCCAATTGTGTACCTGGCAGGCGGCAACAGGACTTAGTTGTGCCAAGAGGAGGCGTTTGGCCAGACACGTCCTTGACTGAGAGCAATAATGCTGCACATATGGCGATGAAAAGGACGGGCACCATTGATGGCTGAAGAAGCTGTCTTTCTTTGGTCTGGATGTATCACTTGGCTCTGATCAAACCAAATCTCTGTGTCTACGTTTGTGAAAGCCCCAATCAGACAACAGACCAACAGAGCTAATTCATTGGCCTGAAGCAATCCACCAAGAAACACAGAGGGAACATGAAAGAAGCTTTCTCGCTCTACACTCCACTTCTGTTGCAAAATACTTTGTGACATCCCACCCCGAATCTCATGCTGTCCTCTTTGTTTCTCATTTTTCAGTTTTGTGCCATTGCTTTAACTTTCATTTATATTTCTTTTCATAGGCAAGTACCGTATTGGGCACAGATTGCAGACTTCTGACCAATTATCTGCCTGGACCAGCTCTAAATTTTGGTTTCTATCGTCAGTCCAATTAGTGGCTAAGAACAGAGTGAAATGCAAATGGAGAAAAGGCTCAAATATGTGAAGTAACGAGTGGTGGCTGGCTTAGAAAAAAAAGTTCACAAATATGTGAGTACTTCTGTGGTAAATACTTGCTAGGTCTTTATAAGGAGTTGAGCCTCTTTTACTTAGATGGCAGTTGTGATGAGCCTGGTTCAAGACTTTTTAAGGAGAGACGTGGTGAATAGGGAAAATAAATGTACTAATATCAACATGAAACGTCCCCAGTTGCTTACTCACACTGAGTTATGTAGGTATGTTTTCTTTCCACAAGTCTAAAAAGAGGAAAAAAGCCCAAAATCTCAAAATGTATGTTTTTGCCTGTAGGGTCTGGCCTTAATCTGATTTTTTTTTAACATACATTGTGTTGGCCTATTTTTTAAGACAGTGCATCAATTAAACATTAAACATAAATTAAACAAATCACCTTAACTATATGTTCATAAAGTGAATGTTATGCATTGGTTATTGGAAAATTTCCCTAGTTTCAAAGGTGACAGCCAGATATTTTATGCTTTTGTTAATGCTGCCGACTTACCCAAGTGTTATATTAAAAAAACAACAACACAGGCGACAGCAACCCAGCATATAAATGTGCTCTAACAGATTGGCACAGCGGTCACTCATACACAACATAATCCCTTAAGAAAGCCGTCACTTACTGATGAGCTTGGCATTGCACAGAATCCTCACCTTTATATCATCGTCCAAACCTCTGATCCTCTCAACAGATATACCTTCATTGTCAGTCCATTCATTCTCCCTTGCAGCATGCTGTATTTTTTGATTAGTTTTTATTTGGAAGAAGATCTCTTTGTCATTGTATCTCTGTGACAGGTGTTAATTTCCCCAGCTTCAGACCTCTGTCAGAACTCCCAGGGGGAATTCTTTTGAAGTACATTTTGAGATTCACTTTTTGTGAACTCAGCCATAACTTTGTCAAACTTTATGAAGTTTCTTTTAATTGATGGAATTTATAAACTTGAAACAGAACAAAAGAGTCACAGAGTAAGACTATTCAATACTGTAACCTACTTATTTTTTCCCTCACTGTTGTCTCCCACAGACACACATACACAGGCTCTCTCCCTATCGCCACATCAAGCTGTATTCGAAAATTACAGAGGCCCAAATCTAACACTGGTAAAAATCAAAGCAACAGCAAGGCAGTGCAGCCACATCACAGAATGTAAATGTTCCAGAGAGATGATCAAAATCAAGCCTGAGACTAAAGAAAGCTGCTTGGACAGCCCGACTGGCGTTTTTAATCATAACATCATGAAGCTAGCCTATAAGTTTGACTGAATAACAACAGTTAGGGTGTCATAACTACAATGAAAATTCAAGAAGTTGGTAGATTGGTTAATATTTTTCATCAAGGAGGAAATTATTTTCCCAATTAGGCACATACTTAAAAATAGTGAGGTGTACAAAGTGATTTGTGTGAAGTTGTTGCCCAAATTAAGCTTCATGAATCTATTTGTCTATTTTCTGAGCTCTCTGCTCAGCTGAGGATTGAAAGACACTGTTTTGCCGTTTCTTGAGCCTTTTTCTTTACACCGAGAGTGCCATCTAGTGGGCTAAACAAATACAAGTAATGGTTCATGAAGCTTCATTTGGACAACAGTAAGAAAGATCATCCAAAAGACAAAGACATAAATAGTACCAGGTTCTTTACTGAATTAAATTTTCCACTGCTGATAGTAGCCCATCAATGTAGGTGGGATTCTTAGCTGATTGTCAAAGCGACGCCACTTAAAAAGATCTGCTGTGACATCATCTTCAGTGCGACTCAAACACACAAAACCAGCAAAAAGTTGGTGGCTGCTGGAACCAGTTTTACTGGTCGAGGGCAGGTTCTTTGGCAGTCAAGAGGCAAAGAACTGGTTCAAGATTAGGAACAGACTAACCGGCCCTGGAACTGCTTTGGTTGAAATGGGAAACAGTGTGTTTTCTTGCAGGTTTCTTTCATCAGTATCCGAACAGAGCACATCTGTACTTTGTTAATTGCAGCCTGTCCGACAGCTTTACAGCCTCTGTGCAAGTTTCTCATTAGGACTCAACATTATGTTTATTCTTAGGTGGCCCCCTGTAAACACTGTATTAATTATGATGGGAATAAAGGGGGAAGTCAATTGATGTAGTATAAAAAGTCGACAAAGTTTGTTAGATACTTTCAGAGGGAAAAGGATGAGGTGTGGATTGATTGTGAGATGTAAGAAAGAGCTTTGATTACTTTTTCTTTCAATAAGCTCTCCAAACACAACAGACATGAGCCTATAAAATGTGTTGTACCTGTTTTTATCAAGAGTGGTTGTGCCATGTCCGTGACCTCTCTATGTGCAATGTAATACAATACCTGACACACTTACGAATAATCACACAAAGGAATGTAACCTGAAGGCCCAAGAAAAGAAAGAAAAGAAAAAGAAATAAGGTGCTAATAAAGGAAGTTGAGAAAGCTGTAAATAGTTGATTTTTACTGATAGAAATGTCAGAAACATAAAATAATAGAACTTTCTGAACAGGACTTGTGGGAGCTCAGTTTTCCCCCTCACATAATTCCCACGGGATCAGAGAAGATCTGTCGCACTAAAACCCGACACTAAAGGAATCTGCCTGAGTCGTATTTCTCTACGAACAGCATTAAAGACCTCTCTGCACCTCCCTTTCATACACTCTTGTCAGTCATCGCCACTTTCCTCAGGTCCTTTTATTTCCATTTTATGTCCTCTCTCCCTCCTGAAATCACTGGATCGCATAGCTGATATCCTCCCAGCAGCCCTGTTATCAGGACATTTTCAATAGTGTGGTTGAAAATAGAAAGAAGTGGTTGGCAGGTTGCCTTGCTGTTGTCACCTTTGGGTTACAGATAAAAAATCCTGCAGCAGCCCATGTGACCATGAGAATAAGAGGGCAGCTCTTTGAGGACTTTATTTTACTGAATTTATTTCGGACTAATATCGAAGATAACCATTCTTATTTTGAGCCAACTAAAAGACTCCTACACGTGTAAACAATTGAGTGCTCTTTCCACCTCTCACAGAATCACTGAAAGAAACAGAAAATTGCTTTCACAAGCTGTTCACATCATTATTTTTCATCTGCTTGTTTATTGAGAGTCTTAAGCATATCTTGTATTTACATAATGTAATGTTAATATTTATTTTGCGGCGCTGATGCAGTTAAAGACGAGTTACTGTTCTGGCTTATTAGAATATTTCACTTGTGTTTCAGCACATAATAATGACTGCATCTCCTGTCTTCTCAGAGTTCTACGTTTGTGATCACACACTAGGATGCTAAACTTTTTCAGATATTTTAAAAAACAGCTTTACGTGTGTGTTCATCTCAGCCTGGAGCGCCACGGTGTCAAATTCAGGCCTCAGAAAAGCAAAAAGAAATATCGTAAAAGTTTCTGTGCTGTCTGAGAGGATTTCATGCACTCATCATTGTCAGTGTAACTTTACTTTAAAAAATAATGTAGTATGTTGCACCTTTCACTGCACAATCTGAGCAATTGTCCTCTCAAGTGTTTTGAGTGTGTCTTTTGAATTCCGTACAGATCCATTTGAAATACTTACAGCGAAAAATTAATGGAATTTTTGGATCCTGTTTGCCCTCGTCCCGTTCTTCAAACTGCTGAATTACTTTAGAGTATGCACTGCTGAATTTTAAGCACTGTGTTTAAGCAACACTTCATTATTCAGACATTCTATCCACTGCTGTCTCTCATTTTGAGTTTAATTCACTGGATGTGTTAATGTTCTGACACACAGATTATATACATTACCAAAGCTGACAAAATGAAATATATTCACTCCAGGAGAGATCAGTTATGTGAAATATAATTCATTCAGTGTTTCTCCCTTTTGAGTAACAACTTTAAACTCATTATGCAGCAATTCATTCTTCTCACTACATAAATATTAAAATTGTAAGACAGAAAATTGGTACGCTCAGGGTATATTTCTTTACTCTTTCAGAGCAATCACAATGTTGTGGGGAGTCAAATTCTGTCTCTTTGGGTTTGTAGTTGCAGAATGAACACGGCCTGGCAGGTGTGCATTTCAGCAGTGTAAAAATGTTGTGGTAAAACCTTGTCAGGGGAAGAAAAGATAACCATGGTTGCCAACAGCAATAACACACTGTCATCAGTTAAAAAGAGTTATATTCGATATAATGTTTGTGTGTCATGCAGTGTGAAACAAAAGTTGTGTTGGCTGAACCTTACCAAACTGCAACTTTTTCACCGTGTTAATGGCATGTTTAAATCTACAACCGTGAACACTGTTTTTAAAACTTTGACTGCAATCCAGGAAAAAATAGATTTTTTTCTGGGTTTTCCTGCATCCCTGTCTCTTGCCATAAAACTGGTTAAAGATGCTGATGCTTTTGTTTCTAATTCTAGTGTAAATGTTTTGCAGATAGTCGAGTCTATATTGAGGACAAAAAACAACTTCATGCCATTCATTTAGAGTGTAATTTGGACGAAAGCAACAACATGTTTTCCTTTTCCCTGGCCTGAAAGTGTTACATCTCCTTATTCTAATGTGTGTTATCAGCAGCCTCTTGATATGGGTTGAAAGGGGCCTGTTTAGAAGTTCAGAAGTATAAAGAGCAACAAACTCCGTGTCAGGACTAGGTCCAGGTGGATGGATGGGTCAAACAGACAGAGGATGCAGGAGATAGTTTCATGTGTGAAAGTGAACATCACAAAACCATGATGTTTTCCTCAACCTAACCAATTTTCAATTCACAACATTACCCCTTTACTTGGCAAAGAACCATATTTGGTAACTTCAGGTGACATCC
>CAFUXE010000823.1:282898-299560 GCA_903364295.1 Serranus cabrilla | reverse complement strand
GTAATCAATAGTGCAACACTGAGAACTTATTGCTGCATTTTACATTCACGGTGTCACCATCATCGTGAACAACATGCTGGAAAGGTGGGTGGGTGAAACAGGATAGATGAGGAAAGGATAATAGATTTCCCAGTCCAGCAGACAGCTGCCTGCCAAATTGTGATCACCGCCTCTTTTTCTCTCGGGGGCCAATTCAAAGCTTTTCCCTTTAGATACAGATTTTTATTTGTTTCTTTTTGTGGTTCAGATTCACCGCCCAACTGCCACATCTATGGAGACTTGCCCTGGAGTGTATACTGACACCATTCCCAGGTGTCTTGGCTGAGCGATAAGCTTATTGGAGAGCGGAGCACCATTTCTTTCTGTGTGCCAATCGTTTCCCGCTCACAGGTTACGGAGAACGCTGTGAGCCTTTTTCTGATCTGTCACACACTAAATCACAGAGGATCAACATAGATTGAAATCATTTTCTTTTATACCGCATTCACTCCAAGCAATTTATGAAGAATATCCATGTCACTGCTTTGGAGAATATGTGCAAATTTAATGCAACTCTCAATGTGATATCTTAGAATCAGCTGCAGTGATGGACTATTTATTTTGTTGAGAGGTTTTTCAAGTTGTATTCATATTTAGTGTGAGTGTTCATGAGTTATGTCCTGTAGGCTTTCTGTATACATTAGTGATTACTATCAGCTATTATTATCATGCACTACAAGTTCTTTATCTCGTTGCTCTTTAGATAAAAAAGAGCAGCTTTGAATTTTGCTAAGTTGTTTAAAAATAGAGGCAGGCGTGCCTTCATTCTGCTCGTTTTCCTCCTATGTCTTATTGTGTCACACTACCAAAATTATTTCTGACAAGAGTACATTTGAGGATAGTATTTAAAGGACCACTCAGTAATACTTGACAACCCTGAAGCATCATAACATCAACAGTGTTTAGTGTCAATGCCTGTCAGCTACTTTCCACCTTGTTTTCGCAGAAATACTCCACGTCTGATCTCTGAAAGAGAAAAATGAAAAATCCCTGAATGAAATTAATTCAAACAGATTGAGAAAGATCAGACACAGGGTTACATCTTCGCTCCCTCTCGATGGGTTACACCTAGAAAATCACTGTGCATCCCCCGAGGTTAATGCAGCCATATAGCTTTGAAGAATTTGTTTACTCTTGACATCAAAAAATGTTTTTGACCTTGACTTATTTTCTCCTGTACCAGACCAAGTTTCTATATCTTAGTTTATTCTAGTCACACAAGCTTCACCATCTGGTGAGGTCTGCAAGCTTGACCAGCCAACAAGGTACTCAGCGAAATCAGCCAGGGCACACTCAGCTCCCCCTCCACGATCCAGGACCCCTGTGGCTGTTTGGAGTGCAAGGTGAGCCCCAAAGTCTGCTGGCAGCAGCAGTGGATATCCTCTGCAAATAGGACAATGTAGAAGAACACATGGCAAAGAGATTCACTTTTCCTGACCCGCTGCAAACAATTACCTCCAGCTCACTCTCCAGACTTTACCTGGACCCTGGTGCTGATAGATACGCATGTCCCGTTATGTGACACACTTAAGACTTGTTTTATGTAGTTTTGTAGTTGATTGTTCTTTGATGGCGTCTATAATCATGGTTATAGTAGATGGGTAGAGACACATTCACCATGTTAACATTAAAGTCAAAGTAAATTGTGAAGCTAAATTTTGAAATGTTGCGTTAAAGAAAATACAAATTATGGACATTTCTATCAATTGGTTTAGAGCAGATAAACAAAGCTGCATAAATGTACTTTCGTCAGAAGATGGCAGTGTAATGCATCGCTGTAGTCTGTAAACAGTAGAAGAAGAATAGATTGAAAAAAAAACAACAAAAAAGAGGTTGATAATCGGACAACTCTGGCCATACACAAGAGGATATAGAAAGAAGTCTTCAAGAATTTGATTTAATAGGGCAACTTATAATTGTTCTTTCATGTCTGTGAAGTCATGTATGGATGCTCTGTGCATTTCCTTCCTTTTCATTGTTTTGGTTTGTCTAGACTGGGTGAAATAACATTAGAGGGCGATGGTGAGAGCAGACAGAGATAGTGTGGCTCTAATTAGTATCACCTGAGCAGGTGAGGTTTTTCCTTTGTCCTTCTCAGTAAGGGAGACAAGCATGAGAGAGTCAACGCTTAGATGACTACAGTGGTATGTGTTTTGATTAATTTGGTTAATAATGTAACATTCCTGTAGTGATTTATTCATTTCTTACTGCAGGTGATTTTTTTCAGTTTGTGAGGTATAAATGTTTCCATAAGGTATTTTCAATTGTGGGTTAAGTTGGAAAACTGCATTAGGGGAATTGTTTGTCTCAGTTACATTTGATGATACATTTAAAATGACATTTCAGTTGACAAGATATTGAGTTTTAAGTATGGTTTGTTTTTAATCTGCAGAATTAATGTTAATTGCTTAGTTTGACTTTTGACTGGAGAGATTCTAGTTATCGACTGCATTGATTGATTGAATTCTCATTATGTTGTTTCTCTCTTTTTTTCTTCAAGGTTATCAGCCTGTTCTCTTCTATACTGCTATACAACTATACAATGCTATATTGTACCAATAACCAACAACCCTGGTTCAATCAATGGAAAAGAACTTTACGCGTTGTTCAGCATCCTCCTTGGTCCTCTATGCAGACTACAGTTAAGACAAGCATTGACAAGAAAGGCTATTGACTCGACAATGTCGGCTCCAGAGCGGAAACAGCTGATCAGTCATGTGAGTTAAATGTTTGCCAGAACTTATTCTGAAAAAGTGTTTCCATCTCCTGTTTAGCGCATTTACTATTTATTGTGTATTACTTTTATGCACATCTTTGAACGTTTTATCAAATATGGGCATTTCCATTAAGCTTTTCTCATGCAAATCTTCAAAATGCACATAGAAATTTGTTGATAGAAACACGACAAGGAGGTCATGTTTTTGGTTCAATTTGTTGGTTTGGTTGTCAGGATTCTTCAGAAGAAGGTCCGATTCTGACAAAGGGAGCAACCCAGGTCAAGTACGAACCCAATAAATGTTGGAGCAGATCAGAGTCATGGGCTGATACACAAATGCTTTTTCACTTTTGTTAACATGACGACATAGAGTATGGTCTTGGCCAATTTATTCTCATGAATGAGTTTGTCTGATATCATGAAAACTATTGCACAATGGTTTGTATGATATCTTACTGTGAAAATTATGAAAATTCTGTCATGGCATGAAATGTTTGTACTATTGCTGTTTTAGATTTGCAGTTTTGGTGTCACAGGGGACACAGACACAAGTGTACTGTGTCTGTTGGACCCATCCACCATTCTACACAGATATTCTTGGACCTTATATTCTGTTGCCTCACTTCCTTTTCTCCTAATGCATCCATTAGAGGTTGCCGCTTAAGAGCAAATGTGAGTTTGGGTCATAATAAGCTGTCCTTCATGTGGCTGGTCTAAGAGTTTGAGTACATTTTCCTAGAGGCCTAAAAAGACTCTTGGATCACCACTAGCTCGACTAGTGCTCTTCTACTTAGATGCATAGAACAGTGCAAATAAGGCTGTCATAAATCAAGAACCGCAGACTTTGTTCATTCTATTCATATTACAATTTGGTAAATTTACATTTTTGCCAACACAAACACAGCAGAGCTATTTCATGTTCTCAGTCTCACTGTCAGTGATGAGCTGTTTTAAACTCAATCATCCATTTAGCATTTTCAGGCTAATCATCAAGAACTTCTGTAGACTGCACCTGCAAAATTTATAATCCTTCTGCAAATTCTGGGTGTGAATTACAAGTATATTTTTGTGCCACATTGCGAGTGTGGTGCTCACTGTGTATTTTTAAAAATTGGAGCCAAAGTGTGCATGTATTTATCCATGACACTTGATTGGCAACAAATTAGTATCAACAAATTGTGTTACACTGCATAAATGTAAGAACGGAACACCCAATTCTGTGCACGTACTCAAATTAGTTTCAGTGGCAGTTCTCAAATATTAACTCTTGGTGAATAAATAGATTTTGAGTCTTGATTGGAATCAGAGAGACGAATGCCTATGTAATGAAGCAAGGGGACATTTACCCAACACGAAAGATGAACACAATTACATGGTGTCTCACAATCCACATCAGTGCTCTTTGTAATTTAAATCAATGCAGAAATTTATCTTTTTTAGTCCCGAGAGTTGTTGTATAAATGCAGACAGAAACCCAACCATAAAATACTGCTTAATCGTCTAATAATGAATACTGGACTTCTTAAACTTTTGTTATTTATTTAGCTTGCAATAACTTTCCATTTTCGGCCACTTTATCCAAATCCCAAGAAAGAGCAAAAGCTACATGGTTAACTCTGAATGTCTTTATAATGCTTTTTTGACCCCAAGCTTTTGAAAAGACACTTTTTACACAGGTATTGTATTTTGACAGCAGTAATATCTCCATACTGCAGCAGGGACAGTGCCCTTTAAGTCCCACAGCTTTGAAAAGCAGGTGCAAAAGATTTATTTTAGTTCTGTTTACCCTGGCTGTAACATTTTCACACCATCTATCATACAGTGTTAATGGACTGCCCTCAGCAGTGAATTGGCATGGCTGGTTCAGCTGAGTTAGATGAGTTTGTTTATGTCAAACATTCTGTTTTCGGTGAAAGTAGGCTGTTTTTATTCACCTTCCTTAGCTCACAATCACGACTGAAGTCTTATCCTCTCCATCTGTGTGCTCCCTTTTTGCTACAGTGTTCACAGAAGCAAATGTGTCGCACTACTCTCATAAGATCCATTAAAAGTGTGTGACCCAAACTCCATTTGCCTCGCTGACCTAACTGTTGGATACTATATTCGAAAAGATAGGAAATGCATCTCTTTGTGCCCACACGCTGTTAAATGACCAGGTGTGTGTTTTAGCACAACACAGAGGCTGTAACCCTGCAGTGCTTTAGGAGTGTAACTATTGAAGAGCAGGCAGAGAGAGAAGCAAAGTCCTGACTGACAAATATGAGCATTTTTGTGTTTATTTATTTATTCTTTCCTTTATAAAGGTCAGATGTATCTCATTGCAGATAGATCTAAAAATAAAACATCCTTTTTCATCTACTTCACATCTAGAAAAGATCAGTGTGTTTGACAAGTTCAACCATACAACAGTAGCTGCAGATTGCATCATCCCCCTAAAAAATATCAGTCTAAAATCTTTTTTTTTTTTTTAGCTTTTAACCTATTTGCACTCCTGTAGTATGACTGTAGGCTGTAGCATGCAGATATTGGTATTATATGAATTTAGATAAATTATGTCATGATATCCAATCAGGTATGTGGCAAAATGACGCTCCAAAGCTTTTTAACAAGAATAAAACTGTCATGTCAATTTTCAAATCAGTGCCTTGACCTCAAGTGATCTAATGAAAATGGATTCTGTGGTTATGCACAAATCTCCCCTTTACATACACGTCAACTTTATGTTAATCCCATGCAGTTTAGGGTAGACACCATGATGTGTGGTGCATTTAGTATGTTTTTTCTTGTATGTGACTGTCTGCATAGTGGGAACCCTAAATATTCTTGGAAAGGCGTAAATAAGTTATGACCGGAAAGCTTAGACTCTTTTGGATCCAATGAAAACATTTTTATTCATGTGTGATGATGTTAGTCCTCACAATAGCATTTTATTGGAATAGGACCACTGCTTGAAACTTAACCTCACTGAATATAATGACCTGTTGTGACCTCTATGATAATCACCGCCTCATGAAACTTTATAATCACACACTAGAGACCTGGAGCATTCAGAGGATGGAGGCTTTCCTCTGTATATTGACAATAGGGGGGCTCGCCATCCAATAGATGATAATGCAATTCCGACAGAAATCTCCAAATGTCAGCAAAAAAGTTATACCTGCAGACAAAATATTAAGAATCTTCAACATTGTTATTTTTAACTACAAGTGTCTGTGAAATGTTACTTGTTAATGCAACATCAAACTTTGTTCATCTTTTGAAGACTCATTCAGATCAGCAGGTGTCTGTAAGGGCTGATGCTAGCTAACGTTAGCCAGATACAATCTGCTTAGCCAGCTAATGTTAGCCTGATAACAACTGATATCACCAATCAACCCAATCAGTAGATTAAAATGCTGTCACTATAACGTTATATATATGCAGTTGTTGAAACCTGAACCTGTAAATGAAGTGGTAATTATCCGTTAAATGTTTTATGTTGTTTCTTGACTTGCCTTAACATGTGACTTAATTTACCCGACACAATACACAAGACGTTGAATAAGTAGCAGTAGTAAGAATTGTCATAATAATATAAATTTAAATGTATTTTGTGAATAAAAGAAATTGAGACTGAGCCACATGATGCAATGCAAAGGGTTTTGACTTTCAGGAGGAAATCTAACTTTCTCTGAGAAAACTCATTGCTATGCTCTGCCTGTGCAACTCATATGGAAATGCATAGCTGTGACGACTGACAATTCATTGGAAAATTCACTCACACTAAAAATAAAGTTCAAAGTCTCCCTAATATAAACCTCCTCCCTACCTCCTTGTTGCTGTGCTGCTTGCTTGATATTTGTCTAGTGGGCTATGAAGGATGCTCCAGGTCAATATCTCATGTGAATCAACATTTATTAATATATGGATAAGCAACTTATAGTCAATTATCGTCTCCAGGAAGCTGTAAACAGACTCAGTCAAGTTGACTAAAATTAGCATTATTACTGCTCTTTTTGAGAGTGCTGAAGAGCTTTTGGAGGCTATGATGATTAATTTTTTTCCAGGAGTCTTCAATCACTGACATTTTCTATTAATGTTATGAGGTTGTCCTATAGGTCTTTCACTCTTATTGCATGTCTGAAAATTATGTTTATTTACCGAAGCAGACCTTGTTCTGTGTACTTGTAAAACCGACGCCTCCTTCATACTCGATTGCTGCCTCTTCCTTTTCCTCTTTCATCTTCATCACATCCTCCTCCCTCTTCCTGTGGAGGTGTCCTTGATGATTTCCACTGCCCCTCCTCTCGTGCGACTCCTGCAGTCTTTGCTTGTCTCACCAAGTAAATTACAGGCAAATTTAGAAGGCTGGTTAGCATGGGAGTCAGGATCTGGGCTCGCTTAAAGACCCAGTGCACATAATTCATCAAAATTAACATCAGTTATAACTCTGCAGCACCCAAAGCACTCCTAAATTGTTTGCTCTCTCCCGCTGTCACACACACACGCACATGCAGGCACACACACACACACTTTGTCCCTATTCCAACTCAGGAACAAAGATGACGTGATGGCAGAGACTTTGCAGGACTTGCAATGAAATTCATAAGTTATAGTCTGGCACTGACATTATGAGACTCTTGTGAAATGTCAGATGAGCAGCTGATGTCAGCCAGCCGCATACATCAATGTTTCAGTGTTTACTCTCCAACTAAAACTTCAGGCTTTTACCTTGGATATAAATGCAATACCTCGTTATATTTAATATCTTCTCTCTTTGAGTTATGGAGATGAGGCTTTAGTTTAACTTGTATTACACGTCTAGACTGAAGGTGACGGGGTTGCGCAAGTATGTCATTGTTTATTTCAGCTGTTGCCTAAGCTATGTACTGCTTATGTAATGTTCAGTCTGCTCTGTCAGTCCTCCTCTTTCCTCGCACCATTTACATTTTTATTTGACATGAATATAGATGGCTGCATCTGTCATGTTGATGAGTCCATTTCTGAACACAAGCATCCATTTCAACTTCTGTAGCACCTAAGGAAACTGAGACTTTTCTCCATGTTTAAAGCATGACTGCTGAAATATTCATGTGTCAGTTGGCAATGGCTTTTATGTTGTGTTCGTGATTGATATTACCAGGTGAAAGTATGGTATGACGTTTCAAATTGTCATATAAACTCAGAGGGTGTTTCTGGTAAGCTCAAACGTTATGGCTTAGATTACAGGAAGTGTTATTTGGTTTTTAGCCATGGTGGTCTGGCTCTCAGGACGGCATTGTCAGTCTGTCAGAGCACCACTTTTGTCCAGACTGAAATAGCTCCAGGATTGTTGGATGTATTGCCATTAAATTTTGGGACGGACATTCATGTCTTCCTCGGGATGATTTGTAATAACTCTGGTGATCCCTTTTCCATCCAGCTCCATCATCTCTAATAACTAAAGATCCAGCCTCGGAAACAGAGATTTGCTCAACAGTCATATGAAATGAAGATAATATCAAAACTAAATATGTGATTGGCTGTGTAATTACTTTTAAATATATAATTTAATACAAACTTAGTTAACTTTTTATGCACTGTCACATGCAGTGGAATAGTAAACCTGTAATGTTATGGTAATGTGGTTTTCATCCTGGATCATCTAAATTAACAACAATTCATGCAACCTATATGACAAAGCTTTGTTCCTACCTTCGAGTACAACCTACAGGAGTGATTCCTAAATGAAACAGTCACAGATTTAAACATAAGATTGATGTTCTGAAGCAGTTTGGTTTTAAGCAGTAAAACGTATTAGCTAGGTTGCAGAAAAGCTTAAAGGTGCATTTGTTACATAACTTAATTTCCGTATATAAGTACATGACATTAGTTTTGTAAACATTAAATAATTCAACTAACTTTTGGTTTCAAACTCAAAAAACACGTTCTCCTGTGTTTGTATGGGCCATTCACCCAACCCAACTAGAACCACCAGAGGTTGCCGAAAAATAAATGTAAATTTTAGTCCTAATAAGCTGCTTGTACACATTATTCAATCATGGGTCGTTTCTTGGGGGAACACAGTCTCCTTGGATCACTCACAAGCCATTACGATGCCCTAGAAATGACTTTTATTTTATTTTACATTTTATATTTACACTGAAAATGTGTTTTTTAAAAGCCACATGCCATACACAAACCATTTCTCTATTGCTTCTCCTTTCATTGGTTATTACATAAACAGATGGCCTCGATGTCCTGCCCTTCCTGTTGCATTTCACAGCTTTTTACTTCCGCATGCAGTTAAGCTGCTCCGACAAAGTGCCGCTGTCATAAAAACCTTTATTACAGTATGTAGCCCTTGATAGCAAAAGTGGTTCCACAAGAGCCTTGCATAGACGGATATTTTCTAAAAGGTAAAGGCAGCATTTGCTTATTTGATCTTTGACAGCCTTGTGAGATGTGAACCTCATTCATTCAAATGCCAGCTGACCACTTCATGTCACTTGAGTCATGAATACCAAGGATGTGATTTGTATTATCATATCAGGGCCCGCAAAAGGGACAGGTCATGTAAGATATTAGATTCAGCTCTTAAAAGGTCCTGTTAGGAACCAGATCCCTATAAGGAGAGCTGAGAGGAGTGTTATTGGTTCAGCAAAGCGAATGAATCACATACACAGAACAGAGAGCCGCTCAGAGACATTTACTGTGTGAGCAAAGTTACGACCTAACTTTGTAAAAACATATCAGCAAAAACAGAACCCTAATGCAGTCTTATTGGCCCAACAAACCGTCTTTCATAGCCGCTGATCAGAGGTCTATGAGGACTGTGATATTTATGTCCTTGTTAAGACGTCCTGGCTGTGGAGTACAGACGATAGATGTCCCGTAAATCTCTTTTCAGAACATTGGCCACTTGTGCTCTCTTTCCCTTTACATTCTGCCTCAGTTTGACTGTAGTTAAATGAAAGACTGCATTCATTCAGGGATGTTTGGAAAAAAAGGGTTTTCCCAATTTCCATAACTGATTGAAGCAGAAAACTTGTATATCTGTTCAGTCTAATTAAATAAAAGGTTTATCAAAACACAAATCTAATTTCAGAGATGATCTTGCTACAGTATGAAATGACACAGAAAATGAAAAACTTGAACTAGCATTACTTTGGCTAACATGTCCTATTTCATATAGAATCACGTGTAATCATTTCACAAGTCTTGTGTCACCCTTGGCTCTGATCCTTTATCATAGGAATAGGGAACATCATCATGGTCTTCATCATATATTCACCTCCTGACACCCCGAGCCCCCTCACATAAAGCATGCCAAGTGTGAAGGCCTCCCAAAATACCAAACCGATGACAATGCATAAATCATACATTCCTTCATGTTTAATAAATTTCTACCACACTGATTTACATCAGCTGTCGGGCCTGTAGCTGTCAAGAGCTATTGTTCAAGGGTTGGACTGCCCGCTATCAGCATCCTTAAGCCTGCTGCCTGCAGCTCTGGAACAGTGGACAAATGTATTATACATGGCATTGCAATGCAGTGTGTGAAAATGGCATGATAATATCAAGCTAGTCATTTTTTAACAGTGAATGAGATCTCTTGTCAGTTTTATAATGGATGCAGTCGTGTCCCACTGGTTTGTAGACTGAAAGGATTGAAGTTCTAAGACAAAAAACATACATTGTCCCGCCCTAAAGCATACCCTTCTTCATCATCTATTTAGCTCTTAATGGGAGCATCATTTACAAAATTAGCATCCTGCTGTCCTGAAGAAGACTTGAAACTAGGGATTGAGACCATAAACCTGAGAATGAGAATGTTTACTGAGGGAATAAATCAAGTGAGAAGGGGGGACATTGTTCTATTGACTTGAATATCATCTGACTTCTTTTTGCAGTCAGTGGAGTCGCCCCCTGCTGGCCATTAGATAGAATACAGGCTTAAGGCACTTTTTTTGCTTCACTCATCAGGCCCAGAGATTCTTTTTCTTTAAGACAATGGTGCCGTAATGCAGTTTTCAGTCCCCATGGTCAAAAAAGGTTTGGAATGTGGTGTTGAAAGATGCTGCTTGGATTGCAACATGTTTACCGTGTTATAGCGGGTAAAAAAATAGTGTTGTGGTAATGAGAGTGCAGTATGTGCAGCATCAAGTCGGTAGTGGACAAGATGTACCTTGGATGCGAATCCAAGCCGGATGTAGTCATTTATGCCAAATAAACCCTCTATAAATTTTTCCCTGCCATCTCTCAGTACATTGGGTCTTCACAAAAAGGTTGAACTTAATTGGAACATGAGCCAGAACTTGCACACTAATCAGCCTTGACGTGTGGTAAAATGGCCAGTTCATAATTGTTGCTTTAAAGACCCACAGAAATAACTTTATGACATTTTTTTTTTAATTGACAGCAGACTCCAGTCTTGTGGTTGGGTAAAACTTTTTTTACATTTGGATCACGGATTATTCCCTCAAAATGCACACCATACAAACATGACATCTCCAGACCAAGGATCGATTTTCTCTATGGTCTTGCTATTTGAAAGGTGAAGCGATTTCTCTCTCAATAACCTCGTCTCTCTGGAGCCTTCCTGACCACCTTTGATTTCCTGGCATCTTTACCTTTTTCTGCCAGTCTATCAGTCAGTATCTCTTTCACTCTCTCTCTATTTTGTTTCCCCCTCAGTGCTGTATGAAGTTCCCAGAGGCAGGTTGTTGGAGATGAGGAGGTCTTGTGCAGTAATAGCCTATTACAAGTCATTCCTCACACCCGATGTCACTGGTTCCCTGATAGTCCTGTCACTCTGTGAATGAAGCCACATTATCAAGGGAAAATGGCCAATACAGTGAGACAATGAACCCCAGACATACATATATCATTGAGACACACACCACCACAACGTCTGCTGAGATTGCAAATTGGAGTTTTATGATCTATCATGGAGTTAAGTCAAATTAACAATTGAGATTCATCAACATCACAAAGAAAACAGAAACAAATCATAATTATTTGCTAACATTTTAAGCCAAACTGGCCATTCAGTTGCTCAGAGAGGTCTGGGATGCTCAGCTAGCTCTATAATAATGCCATGCACCTTTTACACTACAATTTAATATCTGCAAAATAAGAATCGATAGCCCGCTCACATTTTTATTTTTTATCAATTATTCAGTTGTTTTCCCCTGTGCAAATGGAAAAACAATATAATCAAGGCATTCACAGATTCATTTTATTTATTATTGAAACTCCATCTTAACCGTCTTTGCTCCTACTGCTCTTTCTGTCTGTCTCCTCACCCACTCACTCTCCCTCATATTTATTTCTTCACATTTATTCTCTTTGTTTCCTCTGTCACTGTTTAAGTCCCCCTCATCCTCCTCCTCTGCACACTTTAGATGTAATTGAATCTCATCTGCGCTCAGTTCAGTTCATTGTTCGTAAATAATTTACATATTGCTTTCAATTACATATCTACTGAATCTTTTCTGAGGGGGTAAGAGGAAACACAAACAAAAGCAAATATTTAAAATGTTTACATTTCAACAAATCAAACACACCCCGAGCCCCTTATAAATATATTCAGCAGAGCCTTTGGGCCACTGCAGTATCACACAGCTATTTAAAGATTTACTGGTGATAATTGCTGTCATGCAGAGCAGGATCAAATAACAAATAGCTTCAATACCAGAGCATCCCAAATGAACAGAACAGAAAATTTCATCACCCGATTCAAATTAACATTACAAAAGAAAAAAAAACACACTATCACCTAAATTAACAAAACCCATTATCAAAACCTTTGGAGAATCAGCATGACAGAATAAAATTCAACTCAGCAGAAGTCACTGCATCTGAGTTTAATTTCCCTCTCAGTCCCGCCTTTATCCCTCCCCCTCCCTTAATTATCATGATCACTGTTAAATACACACAAGACTGTCATTATACTGTCATATCAGTGCAGGAACATTGTAAGGCTTTATTAAACTGCCCTCCATACTCTTTGCTCAGGTGCATTTTCTTATACAAATCGAAATCTCCTGTAGTAGAATACCATTAAATCAGGATGAATAATTACCTCTCAGTTTTCAGCTGAACAGCTGAGTTTCAAATTTACTGTATGGATGGCAACGACGATGATGCTCAAAGTGTGACATTTATGTGACTCCATAACCTTTTCCTTCACACTGTGGGCACAAATGACTCTGTTATACTTGATTCAAGGACAAAATGAGCTCTTATGTGATCTGTGCTTCAAAATTGTGGCCTCCATCCATCCAGAGCCGAGTCTAAGCACTCTGAGCAAAGTATTCCAGATGTATCTCTCTCCAGCAGGGGTTTCCACTCCATCCTGGGGAACCCTCGAGGTGTTCTGAGGCAAGGCGAGAAACATAATCTGTCCAGTTTGTTGTGGGTCCAGCCCAGGGCCTCTTAACAGTTAGACATGCCCAGAAATCCTTGAACGGGAGGTGCCCAGGAGGCATGCTGATCAGGTGCCTGAACCAACTCAACAAGCCACTTAAGATGTGAAGGAGCAGTGTCTCCACTCTGGGTGTCTGAGCTCCTCATCCTATCAGGCTGAGCCCAGCTAATCTAAGGATTCTTCCTGTGGTGTTGGCTTGTCGAATCTGCCATCTCATTATTTGTGTCACTACCAAAACCTCATGGCCATTGGTTGGTCGCAGAATAGATAGCACTGTGTGTAAGATATTTTCTCTTCTGTATTTATGTTTATGAAGTAGAATCCAAAAGCCCAGGGACAAGCTAAAATTATGCACTATGACTTTCCATGTAACGCTTGATCTTAGATTGACTTTGTTAGGCTGTAGACTGTCTAAAAGAAGTGGACATAGCCAACATTAAGTCACATCACTGGTTTGTAGACAGCCTTGGTGTTTTGTTGCCAGAAGTCACTGTATTTGGACAAAAGGGTGGAGCTTGAAAATAGGGAGTTGAGTTTCCAGCTAACGCTAGCACTAGCTTGTTAGTTTGATTAGGAATGTGCCACTGTAATTCACATTAAGTCTGATATTAATCTGGATGTCAAATTTGGCAATTTATAACAAAAAGGGAATTTTAAGTTATAACATGTATGCAATGGCAAGAGTTTAAGTTTAAAAGGAAAACGGCATGCCAGTAGAAATACTACAAAAAGTATGGCAGACTGGCACAGTAGATTCGTTTTTGACAGTTTTTCAGCAGCTTTATAATGCTATTCATGATTTCAAATTCCATCCTGCTGTATTATGTATTGGCTAGCAAGTAAAATGTATTTCTTCATTACTGATACATGCTTGACATTTCTGCATTGAAAGCTTGTTGTGAAATGATTATAATCAAGCATTTAAAAGGTCATAAAGGTCAAAGTGACTGACTGCTGCTGGAAATGAAACAGAAATAGTCAAGTGCATTTTTTTGTGGACAAGAGGAGAAAATGTAATTGACACTTGTTGACACCTGCCCTATAATTGGAAAAAAGGTAGATATTCAATCACAAGGTCATAATAAGTTGATTAATGTACTATTGTATGACTCTATAATCAGATTTTGCTTTCATTTGGTGAGAACTACCGTTGTTTCTGCCTGTAATATCTCAGCCACTATTCTTGAAATAAGGCACAAGATTTATGCTATGGATTTCTTGTTCCATCACAGGTTTCCAAACTGTGTATGTAAAGATTTAGCACATAATTAAAATCTGCTTATTGCGGTAGAATTAATTTTGCCTGAGGAATATTGTTCTTAAAACTCCTGAAACTTCTAAAATGTTGTGCATAACCACAGATCTTACCTTGCATGTTAAAATTTGGATTGAATGTTTGGAAATAATTCAGACTAACTTCCTTGTTGTTACTCAGGCTGATCTCATCCACTATTTGTACGAAAAACAATGCATTCAAATTTGTAGGAAATACATGTATTGTGAGCCAGGAGGCACTGCTTATTTACAAGTGGCGACCTCTAGTGGTCATTATGACAGGAGCGAAGAAGGAAGTGAAATAATGTAGTAGTACATATAAATACTGACTGAACCCTTTTAGGGCGGGCTGGAGTAGGGAAGGATGCCTCAAAAGAAATAATAATTTTAAAAAACTTAATTTAAATGAACTTCTAAATAAACTTTTGTAAGTGAATTAATTATTACATACGTCACCTTATATGGCACCTATGTGACCCATGTAATCGTGTCCAGTAGTTATTATGGAAGTTATTATCTTATTCCAGCCCTATTATTTTTCCTAACCTTATCCACTTTCTTTTCTTGCCTAAACCTAATGAAGGTGTTGTAAAACAACATCCGTGAAACAATTTCAGTTAAATAGAACATTTAGATTATATTTCGGAAAAAATATAATGTGAACCATTGTGCATATGTTTTTTACAAGATGTCATTCATGAGAATAGATTGTGTTGCTGCAACAATGTTGTTTTTGTAAAGCTTTCAGTCATAAAAAATCAATGTGGGTCTGTCTATGTGGCATATGATAGTCAATTTGTCACATTGTACTCATAGCTGGATTGAAAAAGCCAAGGTTGACAACACATTGATTACTCCCTTCATGAAACCAGGTTACCCTGATTGACGCTGTTTGGCTTTATGAAGCCAGATATTACAAAGCTAAGACAAGCCCCAGGTGCTGTGACAAGTGACATGAACAAAGAGAGGCAGCAATAAACACTTCAACAACAATCTCTGCAGTAGTGGTTTCCTGAAAGACTTTCCTTGAAAGACTTACATTAATAACTACATTCTACCAGACAAAACAACCCAATATTATCTATTTCTTCTCTGCAATTAAAGGCGGTATTTTGGGTGTTGAAAGCAAAAAACGGGCCGAGTTGGATAACAAAGTGAGCGCAATGATTGTTCCATCTCACTGGAATACCAATATACTAATGTTGTTTACCAAGAAAAACAAAAAAACCTCATTAATGATCCACTTGAGGGACCACAGAGCGGTGCTGAACGACTAACTAATGCTTCTAAAACAGCACAACTGAGATGGACCAGTGTGTGATCAGGGGAGCATCCGCTTAAAACAGCAGGTGTAAAAAAGATCATAGACAGTGGCAGGTGACTGACCGAGCCTTGACGGCCATTTTCTCATTCACACCTCTCTGTCTTTCTTCATCTCCACGTCCCCCCTTTATCTCGCTGTCTCTTCAGAGGTCTCGGTACCGCTGCGAGTGCAACCTCTAATCTCTTCATCTCCTCTTCTTCACTGGTGGAACAATGTGTCCTGACAGTCGACAAGACTCTGTCCTCCTGGGGGCATAAACAGCTGTGACTGGTAACCTGATTAAGAGGTCCAAGATAGCATCGCATGTGGAGATTGAAAAGAGAGGAAGAGATTGGAAGAATACAAAGAAAAAGATAACAGCCAGGATGATAAATGACCAGCAGCCCCAGCCTTTGGTTCCTTAGTCCTGGGCAACAGCAGATTGACATGCTCTCTTTGTCTAAACAAACATGCTGAAGGCTCTTAAATTTGTACAGAATACAACATCAAGTTTGTGTTTTACACTTAAACTCACATTTTTTGTTCCACCTTGGGGGGCATAATGTTATTCTCAGGGTCATGCATTGAGTGCAACAGAAATGCCTCCGCAAAGGACCTTTTAACAAGATAAACTGACCTGAAATTGGTGTTACACAAGGTGTCAGGGCTGTTATGCAAGTAGCTTAGCCTAATGTACAGTATAACTGTCAGTGTTTGAGCTTATGTGTATATTTTCAACATCCTGTTCAGAAAACGTGGTACTGTACATCACGTTATGGTCAACAGACTGCACTCTCTTCTCCTTTCTTTCTGTTTCTCTGTCAGCCTCCCCTGCATAGCTTCCTTGGAGATTTAGCCAAACTCTCTCTCTCTCTCTCTCTCTCTCTCTCTGTCTCTGCTTTTCACTCTTTTTTTCTGTTCCAGGTTTTATTGTGTTCT
>CAFUXE010000823.1:197672-273572 GCA_903364295.1 Serranus cabrilla | reverse complement strand
GAGGTAGCACAGTGGATGCAAGTCTTATGAATATTTAGAAATGTGTCTGTGAGCAACCATTTGAGAAAGGCACGGGTGGATGCGTCTGTAGCCTAATGAAAGGGCTTGTCCTTTGTATCGGAGCATGGCTGTGGCTCTTGAGAAATTCTATGTAAACAGACGAAAACCTTGGCTTCTTGGAGTTCTGAGAGTTTAGTTTGTGATATAAGAAGGGAGCTACATTTTTCAAAGGTTTGTACCTTGGAAGATTAAACAAATGATGAGTAAATGACAAACTCATCACCTGCCTCCTTTACACTCAAACCAGTGTTAACACTCAGTGGTTGAAGAAGTATTACTCCATTACACTACTCCACTGGGCGGCTGTGGCTCAGTTGGTTGCCCACTGATCGAAAGGTCGGTGGTTTGATCCCTGACCATGGCAGCCAACATGTCAAAGTTTCCTTAGGCAAGATACTGAACCTCAAATTGCTCCCAATACAGCGTTCATCTGTGTTTGACTGTATTCCTGATGGTGGCAGGTGGCACCGTGTAGGGTCGCCTCGGCCACCAGTTTGAACGTGTGTGTGAAAGGGTGAAAGGGTGCAGTCTGTAGTGTAAACACACTCTATAAGTGCAGTCCATTTACTACAAGTGAAAGCCCTGCATTCAATGCTTACCTCAGTTAAAATGCAAAAGTACCAGCATCAAAATGTACTTGAATTATTTGTATTCATGGATTTATAAGCAATGTGCATTTTATTTTGTAAAGATAGAGCTCATTTAAACTACTTAATATACTGTTATTAGGTTCAATTTAAAGAGATAAAAGTCTAATCGCTTAAAATTGATAATATTTTCATTTTAAATCTCAACCTGAAAAGTAGCTAAAGCTGGCAGCTAAATGTAGTGAAGTACAATATTTGCCCGGAGTAGTATAAACATACATAAAATAGAAATACTCAAGTAAAATACACAGTACAGTACTTGAGTAAATGTACTTAGTTACATTCCACCACAGGTAGCACTCCCTATGTGAACACTTCCTTTAAAAATGTGAGGTAAGCTCATACTTTATGTACAGAGTTATCAGTCTATACAACCCTGTGTGGTTTATTGCAACACGTCTACAAGATGGTTTTGACTCCTGCATAGTTCAGCTTTTGTTGACATTATGTAAGGGATTTGTAGATTCATCTTAAAGCTCGGAGATATAGTGCGGCAACTGTCTTGTATTATATAGAGAGAGGTGTTGGCATTGTTTGTGTTGAACCATGTTTAAAGGTGCCCACATATTTACTTCAGACTGTCAGTTACATCACACTGGGTTACTTGTTACTGACTGGCTGACAATATATAGCATCAGTTCTTTTTCTGAGAGAGCATGCAGCCTGACCCAGTTTTTGAACCATCTTAGGCATCCATTTCTAAATGTTTGATTATTCCAGCAGAAAATTTGCATTGTTCTTGTACTGTGAGATAAGTAAAGACATGTTTCGGCGCTGACGAGCAGCGATAATCAGCATGGATTTACAACGAGGACAGAACAGCTGGAAACTACAAAGAAACACCAGCATCACAGCTTAATACTTTACCTCCAACTCTCTCTGCAAAACAGACAGCACATCCTGCACACATTTCCCCGGGCCTCCATTTCTTTGTTTCTTTTTTAAGCTCAGATGAGTGCTAACACAATCAATAACTGCTTTCAGCTGCTGTTCATTCTTTAGCTTGATTTTTGCTCACTTGAAAAATGAAGTCATTTCACTATTTTGTATTCATGAGACAGTGAGGTATCTAGAACCCTCGAAAAACAATTTAACACATATTGTTCTCTCACAATTAAGTTTAAAATTCACCCTTGCTGGTAAAATTTAAAAGTAATGAAGTATTGCTGTGTGTTGCAACTGTGTCTTTTACAGAATCTCATTAAAGAGATGCTCTGGCAGAGTAGAAGTATGAGTGCTTGTTTTGATGATTTTGACAGGCCTGGTAGTTGATGCATCACTCTCTATCAGCAGGGTGCCAGAGGAGTCATGCATGTTTGTTTTTGTGTGGAAACTACATAGAAGTTCCTACTTTCTTTGTACTGTGGCTTGAAGTCAGACTATTTTATCAGCTGACAACCATCATTTTTCTTATACCGCCTTGAGCCAGCTTTAGAGCCAGCTTTCTGCTCATTCATAGGAACTAGTGGGTTACAGTGTTCAGCCAAGGGAACCTGGGGATGATAACCAATAGTAACAGCTGCTCCCTGTGGAGTCAACATCTATTGACAAAATGGAATTCCAGCTGCTGCAATTGATGAATAAGGGACAAGTATCCTAAACTCTGCAGGCATACTGTAGTGAAGTGTGCTGGCTATATTTCTACAGATTGCTTTAAATGTGTGTTCAAACTCTCTTTTAAAAAATCAGGATGTTCCAAAGTATTTTCTTAATTACTTATTATGCCTGATGGTACAGTGCGACTTATATGTGTCAATGCTATGAAATGAAAGCATTTCTACATGTCTTTGTTTGATTAGGAGTAGCACGATTGAAATATCAAAAACGTCAGCGAGGCTGTTACCATAGCAACAGAATATCGCTCTGCATGAAAACATACATAATGTGCTGCAAAAGCACTCATGATGCTGGGCTCTAAGTGACCCCATTGTGTGCCACGGCAGTCTTATGATGTCCACAATGAATCAAAGTGTTGCAGAGTTTATGAGAAAACCACTGGTGAATACCCTTTTCATATATATTTTTTATTTGTATTGTTTCTTTATTCATTACTTTATTAATCCCACAATGGGGAAATTGAATCAACCCATCCTTATTTTTTACACACCAGACACCATTTAATATGTCTTGGGATGTGTCTCTTGTTTACCCCAAGAGACACATCCTTACCAGGAAGACATTCAAAATGACCACAAAGACACATTAGACAACTACAAAGAATCACAAAATAACTATACAGATACACAAAGCAACTACAGAGAGTCTAAATGACAACGAGGTACAAGACAACTACAAAGAGACCCGAAACAACTACAATGAGATGCAAAAAGACCAAAAATTAACAAAGTGACACAAAGCAACTACAAAGAGACACAAAAAGACCAGAAAAACAGTGACACAGAGCAGCTATAAACAGACACAAAACAACAACAAAGAGATGTAAAACAACTACAAAAGAGGTAAAAAAAAAAATACAGAGAGAAAAACCCAAATCAACAAAGTGACACCTACGGACAGAAAAAGTGACAAACACAAAAAATCTGAGAGCTATGTAATTACTACAAAGAGACGCAATAGAATAACAAACACACCTAAATCTGCTTATAAAGTCTTGCGTAATGTAGGAGAGGTGAGGGGTCGTTTGCATGCCTGTGCCCAGGGTCAAAGACTGAGTCATATAATCTGCTCATGCCTTCATGTGATTTGGGTGACTGAACATTCATTACACCCTCATTTGATGATGTGGTTTGTTCATTCAGGTCACGGCATACCTGTTCAAGACATTCAAAACTTGGCTCTCTGGCTTTAATTACACACACATCCCCTCATGAAGTTCAGTTAAATGTCACACTAAACTGTCCAAAAGGGGGAAATGGACAATTCAAATTTTACAGTCACTCCAGCAGCTTCTTTTTTTCTTTGATCCCTGACCAGCTTGCCACCCACAAACACATCAGCTGTGTGCCAAGCAAGCTGAAAACAGCGTTGCTTCCAAGTGCAGTACAATTAGGAACATGGGTCGGCTCCATGGTACACATCATGTTCAGCACCAGGGACAGCGACATGGTGCCGCTTTTGCTCCATAATGAGGATTTCCTGTCCAGATGTTCTGCTCCATGGGAACATGCACCTGAACATACCTGGGACCAGTTCCCTGATTACACACCCGGAGGCTTTAACTACCTCTCTCTGCACGAGCCAAATCTCTCTGCCCATGGGATCAGTGTGGAGACACCATGCTGAGATAGGACACTGCAGGCGGTGGGTGAGAGCATGCTGATCAGCTAAATGAGCGAGGGGATTGGAGGTCTGTGTGGTGTCAGTATTCAATGCCTCTCTTACAAAGTCTTTTCTGCCTAAATAGTGCTATTATGGCTCATGACTTGCAGGGGGGAGCGAAATCACTGTGTCTTTAAGACACCATTAATTATACTTAGACAGTTATAAGTGAATTTTCAATCTTAACGACAACAAGGTCTTTTCATAAAGCATGCTTGTGAAAGCCTCCTTGAGCTTAAATCTGTTGTAAACACTGTTTTCATATTGGAATAATGAACACACTGTCAATTCCTCTGGGTTTGCTGTGCTCCTATATGCATGCATACTGTAAACATACCACCTTATGTTGCTAATGTAAGAGGCACATGTAAAGGTGGAATCGAACATGCACAAGTGCAATAAATAATGCATGCATCCTTGTTAATGTGCAACATGAAATGAGCAAACAGAAGATATAGTGATGGACTCCTCTCCACAAAGGTGAAGCACGCACAACAATCTATTTCCTTGCAGCAAAGCGATTTAGTCACAGCAATGCCCCAGAGATAAAATACCTCGCTCACCTTTCTTTCACATTCTTATAAAGTGTCCATCCCATAGTTTCTTCTGACTGCTGCTTAGATACAGAACACACACAAATAGAGAAAGAGAATAGAGAGGTGGAAGAGTATCAATTGGAAATATAAAGAGTATGAGAGGGTCATGGAGAGAAAAAAATGACAGGCTGTAAAGTAATAAAGCAAGAAAAATAGGATAGATTGTGAGACAATGTTCAGACAATGTCAGAGAGAGAGAGAATGATGATGGAATGGAACTCCATATAGCCACTGGGGCTGCTGTTGTTTGGTTCAGTGTAAAAAACAAATGGAGAAAAAATATTTAAGGAATATTTTATTAATACTATAAGCTACAATGTTATAGACTTATAGACTTTTCTCCCCCCAAAACAACAACCACATAAGTCTGTTGTACTAGCAATTTGTTGTGACCCATATCTATGTTTACTGTTATGGGAGAGCAAAGACTAAAGCTGGCTTACGTAGTATAAAGACTGACAAAGTCCACATAGAGAGGAGGTTTGGGGTGGATGAAGGAGTCAAACAATTACAGGGCGTTGACCCAGATGAATGCTGTTTGTATCTCATGTCAAACCAAACGCTGACTCATTTTAACGTTATGATATTAGGCATGCAAGTGCATAATAAACTTATGTATGGAAGTTAAGTTACAAACAGCGTGTTCATGCAGGTTGGAGGATTTGTTGACTCTTTGCATGATAGATTTTATTTCTTGACAGCCTAAAAAACTTGTGTGTTTTTTCCTCTACACAAAAAGCAAATAAGTAGCTGTATATCATATTGCCATAATACATGACAAGATTGAGCTATTTATGAGGCTTAATTACACCATCAAAACAAATTAAAATTCTGCTCTCCATCTCCAGTAATGAGAGGTGTGCCTTCCAAAAATGCATTATTGACAACAAAAGGAACAAATTGACTCATAAATCAGCTTCTGCGGGGGGCTGCTGCCATGTCTAGCTGCAGGCTAGATAATAAACATACATAGGGAAAAAAATTGACAAGTGTAGTAAATACAACACAAAAGACCCATCTTTTCATATATGTTGCCATGCAGTGCAATGTCGTCATGTTGTAGGCATTTGACAATGAAAAGCAACGGGAGAACAATATTAGAAAGCCTTCGTACATTCTGGAGAGCTGCCTAAGGAGTCTAATCACTTTAAGTGTAGGGTATATTTATAAGATTTACACCACTCTACCCTCTAACGTCAGATGTTTAACACACACACAAGTCACACAATAACAAACAGCTACCTAAGCAGCATTACAACAGCTATTCCTGTGTTCTGCCAGTTCAAATGACTGCATGAAACGCTGAGAAATGCCTGAGGCTGAAACGTATCTGTTTCTTCTACTGCCGTGCCTAATTTCTCTCTTTTTTTTTAAATGACAACTTAATTTCCCACTTGTTTGATTTTTGAGTCGGCACCGGCTGGACTTGAGTTGAGCATGCCACTTACGTTGTTTGAAAAATAACTGTTTATGTCAATGGAGTCTGGTGCCTTTGCCAGCTTCAGTCCTAATTGTTTAAACTTAAACAGGGCTTTCTGACGTCAAGGTAGAGCATTGAAAATATTCAACATCTAGCATGCCGGTACACTTAAACTGTTTACTACTGTTTTTTTAGGTGGGCTTTTTTTAAGGTGGCTTAAATATGTTTCGCTGCTGTCTCCGCCCACAGCAGTACTGCTGCTTACGTTGCTCGTGTTTGCTTCTCCAAACTGTCAGTGTGTCGACTGCAATCTAATTACACTAACTTGGATAAATGCCTTCTACATCTTTACGTCAAAAAATCTGGCCTATCAATTTATATTTACCTATATCAAACATTCTTCTTTCTGATTGCCAAAACAACCTGAGCAGAGCAGAAAGAAAACACTCTCAGCAGGCCGCAAAATATGGCCTGAAACACTTCTTCCTTCTGCCCTCCCATCTATCAGATCTCAGACTTATTAGGTGTCAGATACTGTGTGCTTAATCATCACTGCTACTCTTGTTTTTTCTGTGTCATTTTGACAAATGAAAAACGGGAAAATGCAGACCTTACTTTATGCCAGGTGATTAATTCTGCCATTGCTGCTTATACTGGGCTCAGCGTTTGCTGAGTGATTGACGCCCTGTAGGCAGTAGTGATTACAGTATTTCCACTGTTTGCTCACTCATTACATGTGCATAATTCACCTCTTAACACTTTGTTCAAGTGAAACTAAAACAAGGTATAAATTAATAGAAATGTAATGTGGACAAAGAGAAATAATATATTTTACTCAGTCAATGGGGGGTCCAGAATGCCAAGTCACTGCTAATTGGTGAGGAAAGATGATACAGGGAAATCTAGCTGCTCCTGTAGCCCTGAGTAGATGCTGCTTCTGTTGCCTGTGGGTCCAGACAGAGCATGGGGGACTGGTGTGGAAGTAGGATCCCAAAAATGCTGTTATTTTTCTCCTTTCTTCTCATTTCCTCCCTCCAACCCTTTCATGCCAAGGTGGGCCGTGGTGGAATCCTACCCTCATTACTGGCCTGTCTATACAACACCTAACAGTGTCCTGTCCCAAACCACACAAGTGATCATATCTCACAAACTCCCAGGAGTAAAAAACAGGAGAAATGAGTGGAGATGAAGATAGCCTCAGTGTCTATCAGACCTGATAGATCAGAAGTGACAAAGTATTACTATTTCCACAATGTAGTGACACAGGCAGCAGTCATGTGGTTCTGCTATATTAATTAAAAAAGTTGTGCAGGTTTGGCAGCAGTCAAGTGATAACATATCAGATTTTCAGATTGTCGCAATCTATTGCTGATTTTCTTTTTGAGGCACATTTAAAACATTGATTGCAGTTTTGTTGTCGTTCCATATTTCTAACAAAAAAACATTGTGTGTATCCTTGAGGCACAACAAACATGTTGAATGCATTTCGTACCTCATAAAACACTTGTAAAGCTGTTTTTTTGTTTTTCTTGACACCCGTGTTGTTTACATCAGCTTGCAGCCGTCTCCTTTCTTTGGCAAATTAAAATCTTTTACGAGTCATTACTGTTGACAAGCATAACGCCCACGGCAGTCAACCGAAATATGTATCACATAATCCCTCATAACTAAATCAATGCTTTGCCACCAGCAGTAAAGTCTCCACTTGGAGTTGCTGACCTCTAGTAGCGATATGGAGCAGCTTATATGAGTCGATCACTGTTTTTTTGTCTCATGCACATGCATGAGGACACATATGCTCAGGCAGTTGCATGTAATACACAGTCCTGCAAATAGTTTAACACTATTGGTGCAGCAATGAACCGAAAAAGGCAGAAGAATACTGTTCATGAACCACATCAGGACGTCATCACACTTTTGAATGGACGTTATCATTACGCAAGTATGAGCAAATACAGGTCTACTCTACCTTCTAGTAGGTCATTAGGTTATCAGCCTCTGTTCCACTTATGAATAGGAAAAATAGGTTTTTATCAACACATTTAATGGCTGCTTGCTGTTTCTTTACTTTTCACTTTCTGTTTTGTTAGATGTAGACACCAAAAAGGTCGCTGTTTCATTCGGTTCAGCTAGTTAGGTAAGATTAGAATTTTAAGATTAAAAGTCCAATGTGGTGTTATAAAAGATAGTCTAGGAGGTCAAATAAAAGCAGATTAATGCCCAGCTATAAGTAGTTACAAGGACAACATTGATTGCAACATTGAGACACAAATGCTGTCTCAAATGCTGCTCTCCTGACTGAAAATCCTGGGTTTGGTTGACCCATCCCCCATCCCTCCTGCTCACCCTTAAAGTGACTTAAGGTGCTTTACACTTCGTTCCATTACTTCCCCTTTGCTTCCACACTCCATAACGTCACTTGTGCCTTCGCATCATTCATAATAACTACAACCAAACATTACACATTAATAAAGATTCCCATTCAATACGCTGATAATAACCTACTCTACCTACTAGAAGGTGGAGTAGGACCCTATTCGCCATACTTATTGGAGAAGCGCTACTAAAAGCCCATTAAGTCATCTGACAAGGATCAAATCAAATGGTTCATGAGTAAACAATGTAGATTTGAAACTGGCAATATTTTTTGGAACATTGTTCTTATACATCCTTTGATCAATCAATTTGAGGGCCACCCTTACCCCCAGATTAATCCGTCTCTAATCAGTGATATCTGTTGTGAGGCATGTGATTGATAGAAAATCAAGGGAATGAATCCCTGATCCTGGATCGAATCCATCTTGGGAAATAACAAATCAGAGCATCCAACTGAAGTCATGATTATGTATAACAAAGTGTGTTCGCTGAACTGACTGGTGTTTGAATAAGACACATTGTGTCATAAATTATCCAGAGACACAAAGCTCTAATTTGCTTTATAGAATGACAACAAAAAGAAGTGTTGGGGGATAAGGACGCACCGGACACAGAACAATTGCCTCTCAATGGGCTGGCTCTGAGCGGGGACCTCACTGCATCTCATATGATTTGCGAAGATAAAATACAGCCATTCAATCAGCACCTTTTACAATCTTTCACACTCAGGTACAAAACAAGCTCTCAAGCCTGTCACACAGAGTCAAACCAAAGTGGGAAATTAATTCTTCAGCAAAATATTCCCTACAGCAGCAGCTGGGCAGAGACACCATATGCTTGCTGCTGTATACAAACAGTGTAATAGAGTGTGGGTGCAAGACAATAAATCATATCGGTGACACTTTCAACAGGTAGCTATCTCGAGTTGTTCGTGGAGGATGCTGTTTCTTCCTCTGTTTGTGCCCTCGGAGGGAGTTAAGTGCTCTTGCCTATGGGGTCCAGTTGTTATTACCTTCTGTGGCCGGGCACTGCTTTAGTCTATTAACAAGTCTTAGTTGTTGGTGGAGATTTGAAAAGATTTAAAAAGTGTTTTTGTTAACCATGTAGGATGGGACTTATCTGTCTGCATTTACTGTGTCTAAGCAGAATAGTGGCTTTGGAAGAAACACTGACCTTTATCTCTTCCAGACATGCAATCGCTACCTCACAGAGCCTGGTGCCGCACCTCTGAGTTGGTTCCTGGTCTGGTGTTATTAACAGAAAAATGACAACATATGGTTGGAATTGACACTGCAGTTCAACACTTAAATTGGAACTTATGTGCCTCAAAACAGCGTGTGGGATGAAAAAGTATTCAAAGTTAAATGCAGTTCAGCGTGGGCATTCACACAGTGTATAAGAAAGGTAAATTTATACTTTAGTTTTTTATGACTTAATCAGCAGCCCACAAAAAAAACCCAAAGAAGAGAGAAACTAAAAAAAGTATGGTGTTCAGTTTTTCAAATCTACTAAAAATAGTTTTCTCTCCAGTTTATGGTTTAAGAACAGGTTAAAAAAAACAGACACATGTTAAGAGTTTCTAAGGTTGGAGAAAACAAAGTTGTGCCAGGTGGAAAAAAAAGTTTTGGCAGGACCATTTTACCAATAAATGTCCTGCCAAATCTTTTTTTTTTTTGGCAGGTATTCACATTTGTACACTTTTTCCCCCCCGGATGAAAAAAAATTGCTTAGAAAATGTAGAAAAGTTTTTTTTTCACCCCCGGGAAGCATTTTTCAGCTGTTTGATGGATGAAAAACAGGAACTTTGACAGATGAACTTTATATTTTAACCTGCTCTTAAGTCATAAAAACAAGAAGAAAAAAAACATTAGATCATACTTATAAAAATGATGATCAATTCCTGTCTTTTTCTCTCTCGCTCTTGCTCACAATAAAACAATAAAGCACAGAACTCAACACATTCAACTTGTTTCAACCACCAGTAATGCACTTTATGTGTCAAATTGATAGAGTAGAAAGTCACACACTTACTTTCCAACTCAGCAGTAATGTTGCCACTTTGTGTCCACCTGTAAGGAGCGAGTCAGCGGGCTGTGTTTTCTAGCTTTGCCACTACTTACATATGTTGATAAAGACGTAAACGGAGTGATTGAGTTATCCACAGTGATGTCCAGTATTTGAAATATGCCCCGTTCTGGCCTGCAGTGCTCTCTCTGTCAGAGACTGTCAGGCTGCCATTCCATTAGACTCCAACTAGGCCGAGATGAAGAATGAGCCCTTTAAAGTGCACTCACTACAGACCAGTCAGTGCCACTCAGTTGTCCTATGTATCATTTGCTCAGGGAAAGGCTCACAGTTTTTTCTGGCTGTCCCAGTCTGCTGATCACCTCTTGAATATACTCTGTCTTTCTCTCTTCCTTTATTTGTTTCTCGACCATTTTCTATTTACATTAAAAGCTTTTAGGCAGAAGCAACAGAGGCAGAAAATGTGTTTTCTTTTCTTGGTCTTTGCATCTCCATTTCTGTCTTAGAAAAACATTTTACTATAGGGTAAAAACCAATTATGCCCCATGATTGATTAGATATCGCAGAGGTAATTATTTGAAACAATCAATACATGTTGAAAATTACTCACAGTATAAAGAGATGCCACTACAAAGCATAAATGGAAGATAAACAGCACTCAGGCCTATTTGAAGCATTCTGTTTGTCTCCTGGGTTTCATTAAAAAGTGTTCATATGAATCCAGTGCTGCTGTGTAGTTGACTTGTAAGGTATGGCTGACTGAAGACATAAACATAGCATAGTAATTATTTTTATTAAAAAAATGTCATCACCATGTTACAAACAAAGAGTCATCTTATGCATTGAGAAAATTTCAAAATTTAAAACAAATCTTTTTGATGAAACATGTTGGGGGAAAAAATTGATCAGACCCATAGCTCCTTAAATATGGTTAGCCTGCTAACAGTATTGGACAATACATTGAAATATTGACCTGATGACAGTGCTATGGGAGAATTCAGAAGATTATCAATGTAGTTAAACTTTATTCTTTGACATAAAAAAGCCACAAATGAATATAATGAGACCCCAAAAAGACACAAAACCACCCAAAGAAGACAGAGAAGATCAGATTTGTTTTGCACACACACACACCAAAACCATTATTAGTGAATTTGTATTCCACATTAAACCCATCCTTTACACACCAGTGAACACACCATGCTAGGAGCAGTGGGCAGGGTAGGTGCCTTACTCAAGGGCACATCAGCCATTGACCTGTCAATCCTGGGATTCGACCCTCTGGCTTTAACCTGTAAACCTCTTGGTCACAGGCTGCACTCTGACTATAAAGAGACGTACAAAGAGACACAAAATAACTACAAAATGACCAAAAAAGACACAATTACTATAAAGACTAAATGGCCCAAAAGACATAGATGACTACTTAGAGACCCAAAACAGACCCAAACTGACTACAAAGAGAAACAGAATGAACAGTAAATACACAAAATAACTACAGAGACTCAGCATGACCACAAAGATAAAGACACAAAAATATGCATAATGTCAGCAACAAGAACAAAAAGATGCTGCTCCTATGAGCAGGTAGGGCCCCCTGCATGTGGGGTCAGGGACCACCAAAGTGAGATGGCTTCAACCTCCGGGAATAATCTATCCAGTAGTTGCTATATTTGAATCCAGACCAAATGGTAGACTGACAGGCTGCTATTACTGTCTTTTGACAAAAATGTCCTCCATCAACCTTTTTTTTAACGGACTAAAGTTTTGCTCTGGTGCATGCTCTGTGAGCAGAGCCAGCTGAGGTGTTCGGTCTTCTCTGCGATCCTTCCTGTGATTACATTTCTTGGACCCTCAGCTCAGCGAGTGAAATGCCAAGTCTGGGCTTCATGGAAGCATCTATATATTCAGAGACAGTGGTCAGGATAAAATGGGCTTTACTCCGCACTAATTTAATCCTGCCAAGAACTGCTGTCACACAGCATTTCAATTATTCATGGGAAAAGGCCACAGGAAAAGGTCAATTTACTGAAAGGGAGCTTGCATTGATTATTGAAATGTTACCTGTAAATAGCTGATGCATTAATGACTTTTGATCAGTCCCCAAATAAAACCTTAAAGTTCATGTTGAAGATCTGCTGTCTGGTATGATTAAGGTAGAGGCCCGTTTAGATTAAGCTGATGTATGTAAGTGACTTTGACTGGACTGGGTGAGGTCTGATAATGCTGAGCCACAGCCACGTACTCGAAGAGCAGAACACCCGAAGGAAATGATAGCTCATTTGATTTTAGTCTGTAATTTCACTCTATTGAGCAAAAATGACATTGTGAGACAAAAATCATTTGCATTACTTAAGTGTCCTTGCCCACACCAATGGCGACTGCTTTCCATAAGTTAATTGAAGTGCAAATATTGGTTGGTAAAATTAAAACAACTGGGTGACAATGGATTCAGAGCCTCAGGTCTCCACAATTACCTGATGCCTCACTGAGGGGGAGCAGGTCTGAGAACCCAATTAGGAGGCAGGAGCTTCTATAACATTTTCAATCTATTAACTTAAAGAAGAGGATAAAAACTCTGCTTTAAGCTGTAGGAAAGTTTGAGATGAAAGATAGGAACTTGGAGAAAAGAGACAGAAAGTTAAAGAAAAATGGTCCAGTTAAGGAAAAGTGCTATGCAGAAATGAAATAAGAACATATAAAACAGAAACATATCAGTTTATGATATAAAAGGTTAAAGGTACAATGCGTAGTTACTGGTTAAGTAAAGCATGATTTCCTAAATGCAGCATTGACACTTTACAGTTAGCAGCGATGGCAAATAGGGAAATATTCAGATCCCTTACTGAAGTCAAAGTATTAATACAACAATGTGTAATTACTCCACTACAAGTAAAAGTACTAAAGTTAAAGTACAGCATCAAAATATCCTTAAAGTATAAAAAAGTAAAAGCACTTGTTTTGCAGAATGCCCCCCCTCAGACTGTAATACACACCCACCGGCCACTTTATTAGGTACACCTGTTCAACTGCTCGTTAACACAAATATCTAATCAGCCAATCACACGGCAGCAACTCAATGCATTTAGGCATGTAGACACGGTGAAGACGAGCTGCTGAAGTTCAAACCAGCATCAGAATGGGGAAGAGAGGTGAATTAAGTGACTTTGAATGTGGCTGGTCTGAGTATTTCAAACGGCTGATCTACTGAGATTACTCTGAAAAAGAGAAAATATCCAGTGAGAGGCAGGCAAAAAATAACTTAGTGAACTTTCCAAACTAAAATTAAGACTGACACTATCAACAGTCAAGTACACACATGCACTTCAGGCCGCACGCACCACCAAACGCATTAGGCCTGTGGGAGATAATAAATACATGCCCTGTGTGTAATTTAACAATTACTTGGTGACTGAAAGCCGCGCCGTCATTCAATAAGTCACATTTTCCCTTCAAGCCACATTAACCTAATCACAACAGAGATCACATAGGGAACATATTAAATATCTACCCATTACTCATCACTGGGAGCTCATGTCATTGTCATGGCTGCTGCCAGACTGCTTGTGATTCTGCTGAATATGGAGGAATAAGGAGGATTGTATTCACTATATGAACACACAAACACAGCGCTAAGGTGCAAGATATTGATTCATCCCCTCCACAAGCACCTCATCCTCGTTTTTCACCTTCTCATTATGTGTGAGTTTGTGTCCGTGCACACGTAGACTTCGCTGTGTGTGTTTTATATTCACTCTGAACCACTTGAAGACAAATCATAAACACCTTTATGACAGACCTGGGTGGCTAATAAAAGCTCAAATCCGTCTTAGGTAAGACTTAATCACAACATTAATCACCAAGATTTTGTGAACAAAGCAGATAAACAGCCCTAAAGGTGCCAAGTTTAAAATATCTCATCTAAACTATTCACACACACACAAAAAAAATCCTGATGGATTAGCAGGGCCTCATTTGAGAGGGCCATAAATATTCATAAATTAATTTCATACTTTGTTTAACCTCACCTGGAGGGGTTGGCTCCGTGTGAAATAATGATAAGAGCCCACGGGTCCCATTAAGTCTCAGACTAATCCCAATAAATCCACTTTCCCTTCGCAGTACAATCCGACTTGACTCGTCCTGCTCCTAAATAAAAGCGACAGCTGCAGCAGCAGGACATTTGTCCCTGTTGCCTCATGGCATGTCCAACCTGTCACTCATAGAAGGGACCACTGAGACTGATCGCAAGGGGGCACATGGAGAACACAGGTCTGAGGTCGTCTGGATGTGTGATAAGTTCTGTGGGTCAAAAGGTTGAATTTAACAGGCCATCTGACTGTTAAACATGAAGAAGGGCTGCACTGTAAAAAAAGAAAATCACTGTATTATTTTACAGAGCTTTTCTTTTTCTACATTCAGTGCAAATGGCTTCAAAAAGTAAATTACTTTTATTACAAATATTTGCTGTAAAATGGAAGTTGAAATCTGTAAGTTATGATGATGGAACATCATGAACATTATCGATTTTTTAACAGTATTATTTAACTGCTTAATGGTCTTGAATATTAAATTACAGTGAATTCTATGTAAAAAAAAAAATAAAAAAAATACACATCATTACATCATATTGCTCAATTTAAAATTAAAGCAACTTTCTGTTTTCTAATAGTAAAAATTGAATGTAAAAAAAAAGTCTGGCATCATATTAAATAATAAAAAAAAATATTTCAGTTATTCTACAGATATATATCTTTAAAATAAAGATATTTGCTGTTTATTCTCCGTACCTGTGTTGTCATTTGTAAAATAACTTGTCATTATTTGCTTTTATTTTACCATTTTTCCTTAATTCTGCTGCCAGACATTTTACTGCGTTTGTTTTTACAGTGTGCCTGCTTCTAGCAGCGGGGCTGCTTTTACCATTTCACTTCACAATCCACGCTGAGTCATAAGAATTCTTTCAGTGCGCTGCTGGATGCGCTTTGCTGCAACAATAAATTTAATTTTCACATACAGCCCTTTTTATGCAAGGCTGTAGATTTGTTCTCCTCCCGTCACCGTGGTGATTTTTGACACGTTGTGCCAGACATAACAAGAAAAAACAAAGTGTCTAAATGTGGAGCGATTTGCATTTTTCATTCATGCTGTCATGCAGTCGGTTATGGATCTCACTGAGGGGAATTTGAAGATTTATATTATTCTCCACAGACCCGAATCTATCTAATATGACACTTTAATCCTCTCAGCGGACTACTCAGCGGGATCAAAGAATAGACTTAGAGCATTCAAAGTTTCTTCATGTTGTTGCCACAGTCTAATGCCCTAATTCTGAGAGCTGATTACTGAGGCATCAGGTTGCAAAATGTTATTCAGGAGACATTAATGCCATTGTTTAGAAATATTCCTCAGCAGTATTAAGATTTAATAACACATTTTCTCTAAATCCACGACTCAGATCACGGTCATATTGTGAGACAGCAGGTTTTTCATAATAAATCCTATAAATGTTGAATAATGTATGTGTGTGTGTGTCCAATGTTTTTATTTTTAGTGGGAAATACATGGTGATAATAAAACATGGACAATGCACTGATCTTTTGACTGGATCATTTCAGTAATATAAAGACCTGTAAAGAGAATTTTTAAAGGATTTTTTTATTCCCAGTTCCCAGCGTGGACTCACTGCAAAAGCTTGTTACTGAGGCTCTGTAGACTGACTATAAAGAAGAGGCACTTGGCTGAGTCCTGAAATCTCACTATAATAGCTCCCTTTGAACGGTACCACCGGGTTTAACGAGACAGAATGGAGTGACTGACTTGCTGAGATACTCCACAAATTTCTTTTGTTTTATTTACCGAAACTATATATAGCCTTGTCTGAATGTTGTGGTGGTGACTGTGTAATGTGATATATGTTAGCATGTGTGCATTTTGGCAAAGTTTGCATGTTAGCTTTCTGCAATCAGTGTGTGACAGCGTGTGAATGGGTGAATAAGAGGCTTCAGATAGAAACGCTACATAAATGTACCAACAATTGCTCGTCCTAACTTTCATCGCCCACTAAACTATGAAAAGACACACAAATATGAGTATGTAATAGAGCTGTATGTATAGAATCTTTAGAACCTGGTCCTATAATGTGCTTAAAACTTGGTAGAATGCAAGAGGACTAGACACATTGGATTTATTTAGACATTCATCACTTGTGTCATTTGTAGCCTATTGTTAGTCTTATATGGGTTTTTGTGTCACCATACAATATCCTTTTTTGTCCTTTGTGGATCTCTTTGTTGTGATTCTGGATCTTTACGATCATTGTGCGTCTCCTTGGCGTCATTATGTATCTGTTTTGTCTTTTTGTGTTTCTTTACTGTCAGTTTGAATCTTTTGAGAGCCTCTTTGTTGTCATTCTGTGTGTTTTTTGTTCATTTTTGCTCTTTTTATAGTCTTGTGTGAGGTTTATTTTGTGTCTCCTGCACTATTTTGTTGTCTTTTTTGGGTCCCTTTGTAGTCATGTTATGTCTTTTTGTGTGTCTTTAGATCTTTCTGCGGTCTCTTTGCTGTCATTTTTGTCTTTTGGGGTCTTTTTGTAGTCTTGTGGGGGGTTTTTTAGGTTTTGTGGCCCTTTTAACGTAATTTTTTTCTGGTTCTCTTTGTAGTCATTTGTGAGTCTTTGACTGATGTTTTGCAGGTGATGCCCCACTGTTTGGGCCACAGGGTCCATCCCTAGTTAGCCCCCGTTCAGTACTAATCCATGAGTAAATGTAATTTGTGCATCATAATGTAGCAGAAACTCATTAGTGCATAATTCTATCAACATTAAAATTAATTAACATGTGTAGCATAATGATATCCTCTATGATATATAAACTAACTAATGAATATTTCCACTTATCTCTAATGTATTATTGCTCTGCAGGTTTAAGTCTCATATTCTATGTTAGGTTGACTGTATCCAGGGACTGCAGATGAGAAACTGTGTTTTGTTTAGCTCTTGTATTTACAGCAATGTTTATTAATGTGCCCTGTCCCTGCTAAAGCAGTCTGGGAGGTAAACAATGTAATAAATCAAATTTACCGCAAAGGTCTGACAATCAAAACAGTCTGTTGTTTTAATTTTGGTGGGATTGGAAAGGGTTAGGAAGGTAGAAGATATCAGAAGATATGAGGATATTTACATGATAATAAAATGCAATTACAAAAACATGCAATCTTCCAGCTGCCAAATTACTAATAATTGTACTCAAGCCCCGACCACTAAGTTTCTTACATCTGGCTGCTTTTACAAGTGTGCATGTATTGGGAAAAGGTGAAAGGAAGAGGGAGACAGAAGGAGAGAGGCGTAAATCATCCTCCTAAATGCCATACGTGTAGGAGGGTTTTGTTGCTTAGCTAAACATCTGCCTACCAGCCCCCAAATGGCTCTCTCACCCTCCTGGTTGGCTCTCCGGCCATCTGTGAATACAACTCCTCGAGGTATTTAATGACCACCTTGTGATTAAGAATGGGTTATTACAACACCCAGCAAGGCCTGCACACAAGCCTTCATGAGCTCCTAAAATATGTATGTTGGCCCGTGGTAATTAGGGCACATTTGTGTTACTCAGTGGTTTCAAGCCTGTCAAATGTGAGCATGTTTTTAATGAGTATACCAAACAAAATATGTAATCATACTTTAATGACTGCCGTGCTTTAATAGTGTATGGAAGCACCAAAATTGGACTGCAAGCACTGTGGTATGGCAGCAACATTTTAATTATTTTTTTAATGTGGAAGAAATATGCAGTTTTTCTTGGGGGTGAGCTTTCTCAACTCTTCCTCTTTCATCGTTTATTGTGTTTCAGTGCAGGTGATGCTGCATTAAGGTCTCATAGTGTAGTTTATTTTAAGGAAGAAATTGCTGCTACAGTGCTAAAATGATGGTGCAGAGACACGACACACAGGTTCGATTCAGACTTCCATGTATTTACGCGTCTGTGACGTTTCACCTGCAATCTGAACGTGTTAGAGATGTAATTTCTGTTTCTGTACCGCCTTCAGAGGTATTAACAGGGACAATAAACTGTTTGAAGGGGGATCATTGTGAACATGATGAAAACACGCCTCTCACTTGAGCATGACAGTTATTGGATTGAAGTTAAATGCAGAACAACTTTTTGGCTTCAGTGTAGAATCACTACGAGCAGTTCTTCCACCATTATTGCTTTAAATGCGATCACCACTGTAGTTGCTTATTGTACAGATGCTGCTGTGTTACACGTGACTAACTGATTGCAATGTGAATAGACGCCAATATAACACTATTGCAGTAACAGTATGAGTGATGAGTCGAAATGACATCAGAGCTCATGACGGCACTTTTGTTGGAAAAACAGTATGAAAAGGGCCACTGACAATCGGCAAGAGAAAAAATAAATGCACTGTCGTGAAAGGGTCTTTATGATTACTTATGATAACTTCTGCAGCGCAATTCATACAATGCCCATGTCGAGCATGCACTATTCTCAATGTTTCAAACATGAAGGCAGCACAATGTGATGACGGTTGTTACCATTGCTGTTTTAACCATTATGATTACATGTTTTACATGTAAAATTAGGTTGAGGCACAAAAAACACTTAATGTGTTTTTTGAGAATGAGATGTAATACAAGTGCAATAAATACAAGTACACAAGCAACACAAGTAATAATAAATACAAATATGACCCTGAAAATGAGCATAATATGTCCTCTTTTGTCAAATATATTAATGTGAAGCTCGAACTATGTAACCCAATAAATAAATAACCCATATTCCTTTACTATATGTTCTATTCATACTACTGAGAATATGTGTTCACAACAACAAGAACTACAAAGATCCACTATGTGTTTGTGCAAGACACACAATTGTTTCCACTGCAGTACTTCAAACCATTGTCTGCACACTTTAATGCTCTCTCGCTTTGCGTCCTACTTGTTTCACCCTCTGCTTTCATGCATGTGTTCCTCTGAACCTATGGAGGAAATTTTTAACAAAACACAGTGAAGGGTTGTAAATAATAGAGGGGAGAGATAAAAGCTTTGTGGCAGGGTCTGGAAGGCCAATCTGCTCTCTCCCATTTGTACGACCGGAGTATATCAGCTCAGCTGTGTACTTCATTAGGCCTCATGAGCGAGCGGGCCAGGTTTTATGTGATAAATAATTTGAGATTAAATAGAACTATTGTTTGTGTGCATGCATAAAAACACTAATTGTAGATGAGATAAGATAGCCATTATTGTCATTGTACAGACACCCACACAACAAAACTGGGAGTGCAACAGCTGAAAGTGCATTTGGGATAAACAGGAATAAACAGATAAAACAAAAATAAAACACACAGGACAGAAAAGTATGGCTGATGTAATAAATAAAAAATAAAATAAGACGGATAAGGCAGTAAGTATTGCACATATTGCAATATGATAAAAAATAGAAAGAAGCTGTTTTTTAGTCTGTTTGTTCTGCTTTTTATGCTCCTGTATCTCCTTCCAGAGGGCAGCAGGCTGAGCAGGTGGCGTCTGGGATGGTGGTGGACGCGGATGATCTTTCTTGTTCTGGGGAGGCATCAGGGGCTGGCAATGTCATCCAGGGAGGGCAAATTGTCTTTTCAGCTGACCTTATCACCCTCTGCAGCTTTTTCTCGTCAGCCGCTGTGCAGCCAGCATACAGTAGTCGTGTTTCCATCAATAAGTTTCTGTGCACATTTTGAAGATTTGCATGAGAAAAGTTTGATGGAAACAACAACATTCGAAAAAACTTTCAAAAATAGGCATAAAAGTTTTCACTTCTCTCAATTTTCTCTCATGGGTGCAACCTCTTTTGTTGCTTTTTCTCTCTTGCTCAATCTCTTCTTCTCCTACTGTTTACTGATGGATTAGCCTACAGCAATACATTGCACTGCCATCTTCTGACCAAAATATCTTTAAGCAGCTTTGTTTATTTGCTTTAAACCAGTTGATCGAAATTTCCCTAATTCGCATTTTCTTTAACGCTATATTTCAAAAATGTTGCTTCAAAATTCGTTTAGACTTGAATGGAAACAAGGCTAGTGATGGAGTATGTCAGCACTCTCTCGATGGTGGAGTGGTAGAAGGTCACCAGCAGTCTCTCCTCCAGCCTGTCGAGTACTCTTAGGAAGTGGAGTGTTTGCTGATCAGGAGATATCCTCGGAGATTTGGGTCCCCAGGAATTTGAAAGAGTCTATTGATGTAGAAAGGGGCAGGGGCAGCTTTGCCCCTTCTGAAATCCATTACCACCTCCTTGTTTTTCGGTGTTGAGAAACAAATTGTTTTTGACGCACAACTCTGCCAGCCACTGCAATTTGTCCCTGCAGGCCAACTCATCTCCTCGAGTTATGAGCCCCACCAAGGTGGCGTTATCGCAAATTAGATTTTTGTGTTGGTCATGGGTGAAGATAGTATACAGGAGTGGGCTCAGCACTAGGCCTTGTGGGATGCCGGTGCTGAGCATGAGAGTGGAGGCAACGATCTTGACAATCTGTGGGCGGTTTGTAGGGAAGCCTTTAATCCAAGCACAGGTGGCCGGGGGAAGTCCAAGGCAGCCAGCTTGTCAGGAATGATGGTATAGAAAGCCGAACTGTAGTCGACTAGAGGATTCTTACGGAGGTTCCCGGATGTTCCAGGTGGCTCAGGACAATGTGGAGGGAGGTGGAGATAGCATCATGGTGGATCTGTTTGCTCTGTATGCAAATTGATGAGGGTCAAAGGCAGGAGGGAGGCAGTCTAATAATGTTGTGAGTGTTTCTCTTACACATAATCATCACAAAATCCACTAGTCATTATAATCCTCTTTTACTATAGTCTAAGGGAAAATTAGAGTTTCCATATTTTAACAGACTTTGAAATGTATAATTTTACATCAGCATTTCATTACTTTAATGCTTCTTGGGTCATCACTTCTTTGTTTAAAGCACCAACTAAAACTATCTCAAAAAAGGTTGAGTCTAACATCTTTTTTAGCTATTACCATTGTGATAAAGAGGGTTACTCTGCAGTTCACCTCCACAGTCGCTGCCAACTGAAATCTTTTTAAATTCAGCAATGCTCATAATTTGGATGATGTTGTCAATGATATCAGCACTTTGTGTGCTGAAGTGGTTCTGTAAAAAGAAAAACATTAAATGAACTGCTCGTCCTCCACAATTTTCATTATTTATACACACACCGACTTTGTTAATGTGATGCGGGGCGGTGACCTAGGACAGGAAAGTGCACAATTCAGTAAGATGAGTGTGTTCCTTGTGGGCTGATGTGCTTTTAAAAGTGTTAAAACAACTGAAGTGAAGCCAGAGCTCTGATTTAAAGTCAGAGTTTGGATTTATTTTAAGTGAGGTTGTATGAGGCACTTATCAAGTCAGTTTATCACCTAGAGTGGATGTTGATCAGCAGGCCCAGTTTGAAAAAGCTGGAGAAACTTTCTCATTTTAAGTGTATGCTTTATTTAGAATCTTTTCACCTTTTAACTTGGAGACAAACTCTTTCCAAACTGAAGCCATTATTTGACAATAATAGTAAGTTTACCTTGCTGAATACAGAAGTTGCTGCTCTGTTTGTGTCATTAATTGACTTTAGTGTTTTAAAGGGTTAGCTGGGATTCACTAAAGTTACACATTAACACTAACAGGTCAGCAACATCTGTGTTATGTGAGGTAAAATTACTGTTTTTGACAAAGGAGTCTGGTGGCTTTGAATGGGGCATATATGGATATAATGACTGTCTGACAGTAAGCTGAAGCTATATTCTAAATACAGCCTGCACCAAAACCAATAAAGAGTTTTCAGTTGGCTAAAACACATTCTGCTTCTGCCCCCTTTACCAGCAGAGCACTGCTTAATTTTTGGGCTGGTATTCCTGCCTGCTTCTCCAAACTGGGGGCATACCAACTTGCATTTACTGTAGGCTTTGACTTACCAAGGATAAGTAATCCATAAAACCCCACTTTAAAAAATCTCAACTATCCCCTTAACTTGTGACATGCTTAGTATGCTGCTGTATACTTTGGCCACACGCTAGGCTGAATTTCCACTCTGTTTAGACAGCTGATGTGTGTTCACCTTGAGTGTAAGAGCACTTCACTGTCACTAAGACAACAGACCAGAACGGAGAGCGAGATAAATCAATAGTCATTTAAAGCTTTTGTGCTCCGTCTGCAGTGGCAGGTTTTGAAAATCATACTGTATTATTCAATTCATATTTTAATGATCACAGTAATTTACTTCACTCTCACTTGATGACGATTATACTAGTGCTGCTTTTGTTTTTCTTTACATTTGTGTTTTCATTGCACACCAGCTATCCAGTATTCCCCCCTCCACTTCATCCTGAAAGACCTCTTGACAATTATTCATGAGTGAGTGATTCATGTAGAAATGTATGTGTACAGAATGTTCCTACACACACCGCATTATTATTCATGTGAGCACTTATTCAGACCTCTCCTCCCTCACACCTCTCCTTTGGCTCTGTGGGTCAGATACTGTACGAAGGTTCAAAACCCACAGGGGCAGCTGTTGCCGATGAAAAACAGTTCAAGAATAAATAAAAGTGAAAGATTATATAACAGTATGTCCATTTCTAACAGGTTCACACAAGTCATCCTTTGACGTGCTTTTCATTCCCAAATATTTTTTGGCTATGTTGCATTATTCACAGAAAACAATAGGCAGTGACTGCTTCCGTTCCACCATCTGTCCAGCAGATTTTGTGAAAGAGATTTTTTGTACAGTCGCATAGTTAAAAACGTCATGAAAAGAACTGGCTTAAATTTTCCACTTTTGGACATAGTTTATCTGTCTAAAAACACATCTGGTTAGAAAATTCAGTGGATTCTTCCAAAGCTCCTTTCATCAAAAAAGTAGAGTTTGCACTTGTCTCCAAAGCTTTTCCAATGTTGCTGCTTTTCAATAGTCTTGAAAAGGTACCAGTCCATTGTACAGGCTAATTAGCCCTCTCTTCACTTCACCACCACACTGAAATGAAATTCAGGATGGAAGAATACCTTTTCTGATCTAAAAACAACAACAACTTTCAAATCAACTGTACCTTTGTAGCTCGCCGTGGGTGGGAGTCAACCTCAATATGCAGTAGATTCACTGCTGGGGTCTCAACATATTCAAGACTCAAGAACAGGAAAATTGTCTCTTTATATTTCTTTTATTTTTCTGAAAACTAAAAGCTGTTAAAAATGGAAGCTGGGAGAAGCATATTTTTATTATTTGAATGTTGATTTAGAATAGCCCAAGGATGTTTCCAAGCGTGGATGAAGTTTTTAAATGTGGCAGTCTATGAACTCTAGTTAAATCACCTCACAGCAGGGTGCAATAATGTGTCTACTGACTCTTGATGCAGCCAGAATGCCCATAATACGATTGTATTAGCATGAATTGACGCCCTCCTGTAAGGCTGCAGGCTTCATAATGAAACAGTTGCACACCCTGATACAGTTAGTGAAACTCTACTTTATGAAGTATATGTCTCTCTGTTCCCACTTTTAAGCAATCAGAATATGGTCTGTGGAAATGAAGATTACATGATTTGTAGTGAACAGAATAATCATAGTATTAAATTTCAACCTGGAACCGTAAACCAGGAAAATTTACATAAACGCCTTTTTTGATTGATTGATCTTTGATTTGATTTGATTCCTTTGTATACTGACAAAGTTTTTTCCACCATGTGCTGAGTTTGTGGCAATTATCAGCTCAGGAAACTCATGTGTAGCATATCAATATTTTTGCTCAAATGTAGCCTAAATTGTAATATGGTATTCCTTAGGTAGGATACCCACTTGTTGCTGTCTGTGTAAAATGATAAGTTAGAAATGTTATTATTTGCAATTACGCAGATAACATGTTGGAAAAAGCATTATTTTAGCGGTTAACCAACATGTTCAAATGCTGAAGAATATCATCCTCTTTGCTGCAACTAACTAAAGTATAAAGAAAAAAGACATGAAATAACATAACAACTGAGCAGCGCATGAATGCAGCATAATACCTACAAGAAGGCTTACATTTTACCTCATTGACTGGATACATAATAAATGACTTTTAGGCTGGTAGGTATGTTTCAGGTTTAAATCCAGAGCTATGCTTATCCAACATCTATACACTCCATCCTTCTAACCTAACATGATCCTTATCTGGGGGAAAGGGGATATTTCATATTTCATTGTGTACACGTACTTTTGACCGATAATGCTCCTCGTGCTACAAATAAACAGATATGTGTTACTTGATCAGTGTGACTTTGCTGCAGCAGCACATTGTAATAAGTATTACAATGTGCTGATCCATTCACCGCAGCACATTCGACAGATGTGAAAACACATATACTGGCGAAAATATGACAACGTTTCACAAATCCCACTTTTAAAAGGAAATTAACGTCTGAAAAAAATAATTGCATTTTTGTAAATTTAAATCTTGCACGCATGGGTAAGGTTTAACAATGCAGACCTGATGTCGTAAGTCCGGACCGGAAACAAGTCTGCATTTACTTGCTTTCCAACATGGCGACTGACGGCACGTAGAAATTTTGTTTTGGGTATATACTCGCAGATATCGTAATATTTTGGCCACTTGCGAGCTATTTGGTTCTCAGAAAACCCTTATTGTACCGTCCTTAGTATTCTGTCTTGCAAGATAATTTGTTTGCACGAGTAACTGGGGGATGTATCGTCGCGGAGCGGCAAAGAAGGACCACAACAACAAACCGGTGAAGAAGGATGTGAGTGACAGTGATAAATATGCCGACCTCTTGGTGTTCGGATACGCCTGCAAACTGTTTCCAGACGACGAAAGGGCTCTTTACCACGAACATGGAAAACATCTTATCCCATGGATGGGGGACAAGAGCATCATGATTGATAGGTCGGTTGAACAAACTTAGACCGAAACATTATGCTAACCATCTATCCTGTCCGTTAGCCTGTTTCAAAATTCAAGGGACTTCTCGGAGTTTGTCTTGCAGAAGCTTGGAAATACTTGCAACTGGCGACGAATGTTTTGTTTCTTGTCTGCTAACTTGTTTCTGGATGTCCTGAACTGACAACAAATGGTATCTGAAGTTTCTAGAATAACATGTGAAGATGCAAATCCCTGACAGTCTTTGCTAACATTAGCCCAAATGCTGAACTAGCAATATACCTGCAGTTGCCAAGTTATTAGTCACACTAGCTAAAACTACTGCAGTGTATTACATCATTGATATAAATGGGGTGGAGATAGGAAACATTGCAACTTTCTTGAATATTCTATGGTTTCATAGCAGAGCTATTTTTACTTTACTGCATTAGTTTGTGCTATGTTCCTCCTAAACTGGCAATGGTGTATTTTAGAGACATAAAAATATTATATTTAAAGGGGACATATTATGAAAAGCTTATTTTTCAGTGCTTGAACATCCATATTTGGGTAAAGTGCCTGCCATTTTTGTCCTGATGAGCCAGGATGCACATATTTCACTATTTGTTGACATTTTATAGATCTAACTATCAGTTGCTTAATCAGGGAAATAATTGGCGAATTGATCTATAATTAAAATGAGCATTAGTTTCAGCCCTGCACTGTATGTTTCTCACAAAATGAGAAGGGAAGGGGGGCTTAAATCAGACAGTAGGAGAAAAGCATTGTGTTTTATGAAAATTAAAGAATGTAAAAATGTTCAAGTAAACACCCAAAATACAAATATTAAAGAAAGTTTGACCATCTTATGTCCTCTTTAAAATCCATAACCTTTAACAGTACAAATGTTGGCTTTTTGGTGGGCTTTGCAACTTGGCATGTTGGAAGAATTTCCTCTGGAAACTTTTAGTCCAGCCATACTTTATAGTGGAATAAAACAGAGTAACACAGAAGATGTTTCCCTCTGTCTTTCCTTTATTTTTAAATGAAGTTTTACAGAAAATGCCAATGTATATTCAAAGCAAATGACCTTGGTTTTTATTATTTGGTTATAATATCCACAAGGCCAGAGCAAATTCTAACCAAAGACTTAAGCTGAAGTTACAGCAGTTAAGGTGATTCAAAATACAATAATGCAAATGTGAAACAGTGGTGTTTGGTTTACTAACATAAAGGTGCATTCAGCCTTTCTACAAAATGTTGCTACAAGTGAGGGGTTGATGCTTTATTGCCACCTCCATGCAGAATGTGTAATAAAATACACTTAAAATTGTGCATTTATTCTTTTGAATCGCCTTGATGTGCAGTGGCCCAACTTGTGTTTTATTTGTACAGCCTTTGTATGTGTGTCTTTATCACATAACCCAGTTTCTTCCCCAGCAAGGTAGGCTAAGGGGTCCTGCCAAACCCCGAATGCCAACCACAGCATCCCATTTCTTTGTCTTCATGAAGAAACTGCAACTGAGAAGTGGCGTAGAGGGACGAACCCTGGAAAATGTCCTCCATTTGGGTTCTTGCGGATAGGTATTTATGTGCTCGGGTTTGTGTGAATGTAACTCTCTTTGCAGATGTAGAAGTAATGATGAGTGTTACAGGGGGGAAATGAACCCTGTAAGGTAAGAGGCGAGTTGCTTTGTTTGTTTCTCTTTTGTTTTTTGTTTTTTTTTTTGTTTTGATGTAAGGTTGTTGGTTTGTAAGACTTGTCCAAGAAAGAAAGTAGCAGTATCTTAAAGGGCACTATCGACCAGTAAGCCCAAGGACTTAAGTAGTGCATTATTGTGTTTTCTGTATTGGAGTATTTTTCACAACTTTAACTATGTTACAAGTATACTCCCTCATGACAGACTTACAGAGGTAGAGCAATTTTGATGTAAATTTTGGGTTTTAGGTCCCCCTCCTTTGGTAAGTAGGTCCATATTGTGCATAAAAGGCTTTGTCCACTTCCTTTTCTCTAATCCTTGTTATCATCCAACAGATACGATGGGCGCGGTCACTTACATGACCTTTCAGAGTATGACAGCGGGTCATGGAATACAGCCTACCAGCTGTCGGAAGAGGAGGCCAGGATTGAGGCGCTGTGCGATGAGGAGAGGTACCTCGCCCTGCACACTGACCTGCTGGAAGAGGAGGCCAGACAAGGTGGGCAGAGTGCTTCTTCTGACACCTAACACCCACGTATAGCTCATGTTCTTGTGAATCTGCCCTTAGTTGGTCATGCCAGATGCTCTGAAATATCTGCTATCATTTCATGAATTAGTCATATTTTTCACACTTAATGAAGGCAGCTAACGATGTAGCATTACTGTTAATATTTCTGTGGGCCCATCAATCATCAGTCATTACGATCTCCCACGCCATCAAACCTCAAATATGGTGCATGTATTTCGAACAAGACATGAGATGACATCATTACCCACATACATGCTATGATACTTGAGAAATTGAAAGGTAATGTGAATCATTCCTGTTTACTGTGTACAATATATGAGTATATTCTATGTGCATATACCTTTTATATAAATATTTATTCATAGTATTTGTTAACAATTCAAGTAAGTGAAGTATTTGTGGTTAAAGATAACCTCTAAGAATGTGCCTTAAGGCCTGTTACTTTGCTGCAACATAAGGATGGGTGAAAAATGAAATGAAAATCAACAAGAAGTGTGTTAGTAAGGAGTCAGTCAGGTCACCAAGAGCCTCTAAAACATCTTTGAATCTTCAGTGCCTCTTGCCAATCTGTGGTTTTCTATCAGAGGGATGAACATCAAGGCTAATTACATCAGGGTATCTCACTGAGATCAAGAGAGACTTGAGTACAGCCGATAGAAAGAAAAACAAACATAACCAGACATATAGCATTAGAGACAAGCACAGACATAACTAAATAGATTTTAGAGGTTAAATTTATAAATTATCATTCTGACTTATGGAGATGATGGCAGAGAGCATTGTGATATGTCTTGTGTCATAACTTTGTTATCATGTCATTTTCATACTGACTAAACCATTCAGTGAGTCCTGGTGCACAGAAGCATTTGCACTTGATATGTTTCAGCACCTTGTAATTCAGGCTTTTTCTTTATTTGTCCCCTGGTTGTATTCTCGGTGCTGTGTCAGTGGCATGTGATAGCAAACATTGGCATATGTCGCTACTTTGCTCCTGACATAATGTTACAACACTTACAAGTGGCTTGACACTTTGGGTTCCACTCGGGCAGATATTAATTCCCATCCGCAGCCGTCCTAACTCTTGTACTTTACTGGCAGATGCTGATTCTCGAGGCAGCTCTAAGTTAAGCTTAATTATGTTTGTGGTAGCCAAGGTTACAGGAAATAACTTCCACAAAAACTGCCAAGATGACGCAGCCGCATGGCCTCTGTGAAATCAAAATGTTCCCAAATTATTTGACACATTGCAGTTTATTTCTGCCTTTATTTCTGATGTCTGACTCAACTTTTACAGTTAAAATGTTCACTCTTCTCTCAGACTGTCAGTGTTTGAATAGGTGTCTTGAAAAAATATTTATTCTCAGTGTCCCCTTTTTTACACTTTGCTCACAGACCAACACCTAACACCAACATGACAGAAAAGAAAAGGCTTTCTGTACAGACAGAAATGCGGCATCTCTTACAAATGCTACTTCAATCTCAGCTTCTTGACTTGATTTTAGGGCTGAATTTTCAACAGAGTTACATCTCCTGCTAAGGCACTTTCAGCTTTCAATCTTGTTAAAAAGAACTGGCTTTCACTCTGAGCTCAACAGCTGCCATTTCAATGGAAATCATGGATACTTGCATCTCAGTCGTTTTACATTATAATGAAACGGGCTGTTTTGATGACAAAGCACCCTTCTGAAAGACAGACTTAATGACTGTAATTGAATTAATAAGCCACAGTTTTATGTGAAATATGGTGTCTTATGCCTAAACTGACAGGACAGAATGAGTCAGCTAATGATTTGTGTCACGCACACACATACACATTCTCTGCAGAGGGTTCATCCCCTGAGCTAGTTTGCCCTTGAATTTGGAGGCCTGACCCCATTCACTTAGGCTATTACCCATCTGTCCACTGAAGGGACAGCAGAAAGGCATTAGAAATATTGATATTTTTAGAGGCAATTTTGCCCTTGCTTCTTTATTAAAGATATAGTTTGCTATGAATTTCAATAGAAAGGGGTTAGTGTCTGGGGCCAAACAACCATGTGTCTCTCAACCAGTAAGTAATTCTCTTTTCTATTTATCAGTGTGCTTGCACAAGGACTTTCCAAAAGTATATCTCAGTTGCATGTTATATTTATGGCACCAGTTATGGTTATAGAGAATTATGTAAATCTACTTCTTTTTTACGATCTATTACCAATCTAAATAATGGATAATAGAGCCTGACTGATATGGGATGTTTGAGACCGATGCTGATTTTAGAGGAGGGAAATTCATCAATAACAGATATGGTAGGATATTAGACCTTTTTTATGTGGATTGTGCACCGATTTTCACCACTCTGCAAAGGTACCAAGAGAGCTACTTTCTCAAACACAAAGCTTTTATTAAAAAATATTAAACACTGTTATACATTATATGAACAATGTGTCACATCCCAGACAATTATTTCAGTGAATACTGAGAATAAAGAATACATTGGAATAAAATAAATAGCTAAATAAACATTATTACTGTTCAGTGTCAGTCAGGTGCCGATAATTAAAAAAAAACATTTTCACAACAGCACATAACAGATACCAGTATGTCTCTGATTGGCCAATATCAGCTGATAATATCTGACAACCGATATATCAGTCGGGCTCCAATGGATACATTATTCCTGGAATGTGGAGGTTGTTGGTCATCCAGGCCTACATAGAAATAGAAAACCATGGTCAGTTTCTGTAGTCTGATTTAAAATGATCATCATTGTAGTAAATGTTTCACTTTTGTTGTTTCCACAGAGGAGGAGTACAAACGTCTAAGTGAGGCTCTGGCTGATGAAGGCTCCTACAACGCTGTGGCCTTTAAATACAGTGCTGACTACTACGACCCCTCTCAGCCCACTGAGGAGGAGGATGCCAACAGGGAATCTGGTGAGAACATATAACTCACATACAGAGTTGGTAATAAGTTGAACGAGTACATGCACATTTATGGAGGAACAATGAAAGACAAAACCGGGGAAGTAAAACAGTTTTTATTGATTGAGCTGCAGGGTGATGATCAGAGGAATCCTGTTACTGTATGCTTTTCAATATACAGCTTAAATAACCGATCTTTGATACCATAGTGCTTGAGGTGGGATCTGTGCCACGTCTGTGTTTTTATCTTCTTGATTTCTGAAGTTGTGCCTTCTGCAGTCTGCTGTGAAGAACACAGCAGGTCCGTCTAATTTATACTTCTTCTTTTTAACCATTCTAATCCACGCGACCATCTGCAGATACAAACCCTCCAGGGGGCTGCTGAAGTAAAATATTCTTCCTGCAGAGCACACAGCGAACGTGTCAAACATATTTATATTTAATTCAATATTACACCACGGCATGGCATAAAGTTTAACTCTTTGTAATAACCCCCTGTGGAGACCCTGCAGTTATAGCATAAAAACACTTTTTAAGTTTTAGCCATGAGTGGGAGGAGGTTTGACATTTGGACTGCTAATCACCAGTGAACACCAGTCAGCTTAGGTTGTCATCCATCCAGAACCAAAACACACACACACACACACACCCCTACAACTTTAAATATTTGATGTAGCGACAGTTGGAAGTACTTTGTCCCAGCCAGTGGCCTGACAGTTAAGCTCTCTCTGGGGAGATTGTCGAGCTGAGTGCACTGTATGAATACATCTACCAAAACTCCAGATGTCTGTAAAATTTGTCCTTTGGGGATAAGTGAATAGGGGTCATGCCACACCAGCCATCAACATTTCCAGCTTGTTTCCGTTGCTAAAGAGTTTGTTTGTAGTCACTTTTTCCGCTTCCCTTCTTTAAGTCTTTGACATTATCACAAATACAAAATCATGAAAAATCTCCCACCGCAGTGCAAATTTGCAGCCTCAAAGGGAGTGTTTGGGCTGACAGATATGAGACGCATAATCAGGACATTAATCAAATAATTGTCACTTATTATCTCCTGAGTGAAAGCTAAATAAGCCAGAAGGTTAATTGCAGTATAATTTATAATCTGTTGTCTGTCTAGACACAGTAAATGTAGGTCTCTTTGTTAACCTTTCTTTAAAACCCCACACTAATTGTTACCCTCATTTCAAAATGCACCCAATAATTTCATATCCTATCACAAAACATCAAAAAAGGAACTTGATTTGAATGTGCAGCGTTTTCATTATTTCTTTAGACGGGCCTTTTTCACTTTCACTGAAATATCCTATTTGCTGTACCTTCTTGTTTCCCTATATATGGAGTCAATGTGTGGCCAGGCGTGCTTTTGAACAGAGAAACACTTTGTAACTCAGTCATGGGGTAAATGGGAATGATGCTGGACTTTGCCTTTAAAATGTCAGAGTAAATTAATTGTCATGGGTTATTGTCATATATGATAACCACTGAGTTTTACATAATATGCCACTTTAGAATTTGCAGCCAAATACAAGCTAGTCAACCATGATAATAATCCTGTAATATAACTGAAGTGACAGCTAAGAGCATGTCTTCCTCCAAAATGATGGCACTGTCTGGAAGGCCATTATTTCGCTTGTATGGATCATATATCAGTGATTAAAGAGATGATCGACATGCTTTTTTCTTCGTTGGCACAAAGGGGATTTTACCAGTTTTGGCATCAGATGTTTAATATAGTCTCTAGAATCTGCGCCCTACTGTGTATTTAGTGATGCTCCTGCCTGCTGAGCGCCTGTAATCAGCACGAGTGACGAGTGAGTTTTATATCCTTAATTACAAATCAGTTTGCCATTTCTCCTCCATTGCTCTGACAGCTCGTATCTCTGTTCTCCAGCCGCCTTCTCACCAAAACTCGATGGTGCTCTATGAGAGAAGTTAACATTATAGATCTCATTTTAATTGTGACATTAAAGATAATGATGTCAAACGGAACATGATGCTGTGATATTGTCGCACGAAGCACAGATACATGGATTTTAAAAAGGGGGACTGCTATTGGAAACGTTTTAAATAAAACTTAAGCTTACAGAAAGCTTAAAGTCTGATCCATTAGAGCCATCCTCAACATGATAATGAAAAATATTTAAATCAAATGAAATTGTAATGTAAATAATAATTAAGAAATGTAAACAAAGAATAAATGTTAGAATATTCTACTACTACCAACAGTGTTATTAAACAGGAAATAAAAAGTTTTCTAACAGTAGAAATGTGACACAGAATGGCCATCATTAATCTTATGTAACCTTAATTGGATGATATGAAAATTGAACTGATCACCCAACCCGAGCCATCATTATATTATCACTAAATTAGAGTTGAGACGTGTTGAACACATGGACTCTGTATGATTTTCAAACCCACGGCACATCTTGCTTGACAAATCAAGTGAAATCAACGGTGGGAAGGCTGTCACCTTCATTACTGTGAATCTCCCACCACTACAACATTAAAAATGCTAATTGGATTTCCACCTGACCTGTACATTTTTATCAAGTGCAGATGGAGGTAAAGGATAGAGGATGAAGAGTGCAGTATTTTTCTGTGATATGTTAGTATAATGGATGGATTGGAGGAGTGCTTGTGATTCACCCACTTTTAAAATGTTTTAGGCACACAAAATGAATCCCAAGTAGCTGCTCAACTGGGTATATATCCAGCAGGGTGTATTTATTTTTTGTTACAAATGGCTAACATCTGTTAATCTCATTCTTTTTGTCCTAATATTTCTCACACGCACAGAAGAGGCAGAGCCTGAGGAGAGTGAGGAACCATTCGTTGCTCCCCCAGGGCTCGCTATCCCTCCTGATGTGGAACTGGTGAGTGTTAAATATCCAGCTGGCTTGTGGATGTTGTTGCACTATTATGTTCTTATACACAGAATATATCCACAACAAAAAAATATGCATATGTACAGTGGGTTTACATAATAACAGGAACTTTATGAACTCGTTGTGACTACTCCCAAATCAACCATTATCTAATTTTATTGGGTCTGTGCAGTATGGATCACAGTGCACACTATGCACAGCAGTTCTGTTCAACTTGATCCTGACTTGCTCTGACTTTTTACAAATGTGGGAAACGATAACCTCACAGGATCAAAGTGGCTGCAGTTGTTGGAGCCCCATGCTTCAGTTGTTATCCACTGACTTCAAAACTTCAGGGCATGATGGGAAACGACTGGCATCCCCCTGATCACAGAGCTGTTTGGTTTTGATATTGAAGTTATTGCTAACACTGTGAAGATTCTAAAATATAACATCTGTGCACATGGGAAGCCCTGACAGTCAAAATATCAAACAGATCAATAATCTCTTTCTGTGTGTTTTTGCTCAAACACATCAATAGACTACCTTTTCATACAAAAGAACATCATTAAGACAACAGTAATCACCGGTATACAAACTAATTAGAATGGTCCAGTGAAAACGGTCCTGGGATCAGGATGTCTTACAGGACGAATAATTTCTCTGACTTCTCTCTGAATCTGTAGAATGATTGACTGTACAGTATTTCCACCAGGAATTGTTGGAGGTGGTAAGCCAGTCAGATCCTGACACATCTTGTCATTAGATGACAGTCTAATCATGAGCCATCCAAGCATTTACTATGTGGTACATCACCTCTCCTTTCTCTTTAAAATGAAAGGTTTATGTCATAAAAGAGACGCCTCTGCTATAAAATAAGTAGGAATACACTTATATACATATGGGCAATGCTTCACATTGACATAACATCCGATGATAACTTCAGGCATGAAGTATAGGCTGAGAAATGTAAAATGCACTGCTGTTGATTTGTTTTCGTGTCAGATAATCGTCCCTCAGGACCAGGCCAGTCCACAACCAGAACCCTCAATGACCCCCTTCAGCTTCACTTTCTCATGCATGAGTAGAAAGACAAGCTTTAATGTTGGTATGGACTGTGTGCATATTCAGTATGCTGGGTATAAAACAGCCAAAACACCCTTGTGCAAACACAGCTCATTATATACACATAATATTAGTGCCTACTTGCTAGATTGTGAGGGAATATTCTGGATATATTTCTGTGTAGTTTATTTCCCATTTTTACTTTTTAAGACTTTTCTTTTTGGATTTATCATTTTGATATTTAATAGATATAGCAGAAGATCAAATGCAGCATGGGGAAAGAGCAAGTTGGACTTGTGTCAATGTCCAGAATCTTCTTGGGAAGTTGTGATGCATTCAGGCCAGTAACTAATTAATGCAAATATTAACAATTTAAATGGACTATACATTGCAGAAACTCTTTATGTTGAAATCAGGGTCTTGCAAAGATTAGAAAGTTTGGAGAATTCTTCAACATCATCATCATTTGAAATGAAACCATTCTGTCATTTTACTTGTTGGTTGTTTCCTGGTTTGTCACATAAGCTAAGCTAGCTAATAGTTGCAGAAGTTGTGTTGAATCTTTACTCTGGAAATTTGCTTGCATTAAAGAAGAGCTGGTAGGGTGTCAGTTGCTGTGGGTATAAATAAATCCTGTAAATGTTATTTTTCACAATTGCATTTATCGTATCAATTTTGATGTCATGATAAAAGCCCTGCGATTCTGGAAGTTTTTGGTTTTCGGTAAAATGAAATTGCTTGAAAAAGGCTTGGATTTAACTCTTAAAAACTGTGTGACCACTGTGTTTTTATTATTGATTATTATAATGGCATTTACCTTTACAAGGTAGCTGACCGTAGTCACAACAGTAAAAAACAGTATGTGACAATAAGCTCCCAGATTATATTGGAAAAGGTGTCACAAATTATTAGTATGCACCTCAGCTGACAGTCAAAATAAGTCTTCTTTTTTGTGTGTAACATAATATGACAAATGGCAGTAAACTGTGTGTTATACTTTCAGGGGGCCGGCGTGCTTTATGACCCTTCACATTAGTTATGTTTTGTTTGGGTCTTTGGGATGGCGGCACCGTTGCTCAGTTACAGTCGCTGCAGAGGATGCTTTCCTCGTGTATATCACGTCGACATAAAACAAGTATTACACACCCCCTTTTTACCTAATGGCTAAATCTGTAAATCGCAGTGCGAAAGGCCCTTGTATGTCAGGAAGTCCTTGGCAGCTTAGAACACAATAATGGTCTGTTAGCGTTGGACACTGGCATCTTTTTGGCCCGTGTCCTGAAAGGTAGTATTTATTATGACTTTCATCTTGATGAGATATGTGTGTGAGTGTTCTTTCAGAGATTGCTGCACTTCCCTGCACTCTCTAGGTAATGACAAGGATTAATCATTAAAAGCACACAAGGGGGACAATAATGAATGAATAATGAACTATTTCTTGTTTCACTGATTTCCACCCCATGTGTATTTTAAGAATTAATGTCATCACAATGAACATAAGAATGCCTAGCATGAAAATGCCTCAGAGCCACACTGGCTTGTGTCCTTGATATGAAGAAACAATTTATCAGCTGTGCACTGCATCTTAATGCTACGTGCATCTGTCAGGTACACTCACTCTTATGTGTGGTACAGATCCTTATTATTCACTATTTCAGTCTGAGCGCTTCTACAAGAAATAGTTCCTGTTTTTGAACATAAAAATGTTTTTCAGAAACCAAGAAATGAGTAATGGAATCAGCGCCTGTATTAAATATGTTCGGGTTTCTTTTTTATTCTCTTTTTTGCCTTTTTTTCACAGCCGGCAACCATCAAGACCCATAACATCATCGAGAGGACAGCCAACTTTGTATCTCAGCAGGGGGCTCAGTTTGAGATAGTCCTGAAAGCTAAGCAGTCTGGGAACTCGCAGTTTGACTTTCTTCGTTTCGACCATTATCTGAACCCCTATTACAAACACATCCTGCGGGCCATGAAGGAAGGCCGATACAACCCCGTCTCCACCAAGAACCAAGAGCAGCCACAGGGTGAGTGAGCGAACACTGAATGCATATGTGTCAAGTCCTCACACAGACATTAAATTTGCAGTATCAAGTGGTGTCATGCACTGTAATTTATGCACTATTATAACATCTGTAATACATGAGTAATCAAACAGAAGAATGCAGTGAGAAACATTAACACACTGCATTAATTATAATGTCAAACATTTGTTCATACATTTGTTCATACATATGTTCATTCGTTGTTTTTTTCCCTTCCTTGCTGTAGAATCCCACTCTGATGATTCAGATGAGGACGGGGATGGCAGTTACCTCCACCCAAGCCTGTTTGCCCCCAAGAGGTGCTCTCGCCTGGAGGAGCTGGTGAAGGTAATGACAAATAGGATGTAGAGCCTCACCTGTTTGATACAGATACTATTTCACATTGTGATGGGGTCCTGTGAAAACAATATATCTCCAAAGCAGCTCAGCTTTCGTCTTCCAGCATTGTCAAACCGTTTTTTCCAGGGTTTCAAATGACTGCTTATATAAGCCACCATTTATCATCAACTTTTATTACTTACTACTTATCATGATTTTAAGCTACATCAGTAGCTAAATCATAATCCTGAAGACTTTTACCTGATATAAAAGTCACTATCTGTCTAGAAATGAAGTCACACAATGGTGAAAGCACTTGCATCTGCAGTTTTAAGAGCTTGATGTCCTACCTACCTTTTTTACATCATCCTGCAGTGTTTGGGTCGCCAGAGATGGTGGATGGACCTAATGCCACAGACCATTTCTGCTCACTTTTCAAGTAAATTGTTACTACGTCCAAACAAACAAAGAAAAAAGTGATGACTATAGGCGATCAACCTTCAAAAACAAGTAATAGTGAAATCTGAAAACAGGCCTGAAATTACAGCTTCTTGACACAGAAGGTGCTAAAAAGACATTAAGGTTCTAACTTTAAAAGCAGGAGAGGTCTTCATTTGACACCCACTGAAAATGTATATTATGTTGAGAAAGTATGCTGCAATTGTAATTCAGATGCAACCACTGCCTGCCATGTGAATTAGTACTGCCTACTTCTGCTACTGTATCCTCTAATAACTACATTCTGTTTGGCTGTCTTCATGCTGTTACAGTTTTTTGTTAGTCCTTTCATGTGCATTGTCAGGACAGCCATTAGGCTTTGACAGAGCAGCAAGAGCGGAGGCTTGTCTTTTTAACGAAACATAGCGAGCTCCTTTTAATAGCAGGCTGTCTGACAGTTGCGCCCCATTAAGAGGGCTTCCCTTTTTACAAATCAGCCACTCACATTTTTTACTAAGAATTTGTAGTTCATATTTTATGGGCTAGTAAATTCTGTATGTAATCTTTAAATATTACACTGCATTACATGGCTTCAGACTGCAGAGCTTTGAATAGTGGAGTATCTGGTACATTATTACTGTAAAAGGGTTCTGTCTTGTCTAATACACAAGTGGTGTGACCTGATTGGCTTAAAGGGACAGTTCGCCCCAAAATTAATCTTTCCTTTAGTAATGTGTGTCTTGTTTTGTTGTGAGTCGCAGATTCTTTCATGTCAGAAACAAATTCTTCTTTCCAAATGATAATGTTGATTTTGAACGGTTCCCTTTAAAGAAAAAAAATACATAATGGTCTGATAGACTTTTTATTTCCTTTTTGCCAAACTGATATTTTTCCTTTGCAGCCTTTGAAAGTAATGGACCCAGATCATCCTCTGGCAGCACTTGTACGTAAAGCCCGACAGGAAAGGAATGGCACAGACATGGTGGCACCCAAACCAGAGGTAGAGACGAACCCTGCTGCATCCAGCACAGCAGCACAGTACACCGCTGACCGTGAGTGTTCGTCACATGTTGGGTGTAAATAATAAGGGCTGGGTAATATATCCATATTATGTCAATATCATCTTAGAATATGAATATCCTAATATGGCATAATGTCGTTATTTTGAGGCTGCATAACAGTAAAGTGATGTCATTTTCTGAACTTTCCAGACTGTTGTAGCTATTTTTTCACTTGTCTTTACCTACTTAGTCATTATTCCCACGTTACTCATGATTATTCATTAAAAAATCTCATTGCGTTCATTTCATGAAAGCACCAAGAGCCAACCTTACAATATCATCACCACATCAATATCAATGTATTTGTTTGTGAATGCATGAACGTGTGGATGCATGCATCTATCATCTATGTGGTCGCAGCTGTTACTCGTTTAGTCTTTACTTTTTCATCTCCATCTGCTTTTCTCTCAGCCAAGTACGGTTGCTCTCATTTGTCTACCACTGAGCACGGCGCCCTGCTCTGCAGTCTTTTTTTCTGAGAGTACTGGCGACCACTGAAGAAATGGCATTTAACTTTCTGCTTTGGGACCATTTTCTGCTTATAGTGTTCTGCCACTGCTGGTTGTTCAGTACAGCTCCCCAAGACTTAATGCTGACCATAGTCGGGGCATAAATGATGCGAAGGCATTTTCAACACCTTTCAGCAAAGTAATATTGAGCTTAGAGGTGTTCTGGGGCAGACCACACCTCCAGAAGGAAAAGCTGAATCTGGTGTTTCGTAAAGCAAAAATCTTTTAAAATGTTAAATAAAGCAATAAAATCGTCCTATCTGTTTGTGGTCTTCGGATTATGAGTCTTCTGTTGATCCCTATTCTGGGAATTAGCAAGCATTAAGTAATCATGATCAAAATCAATCAAAGTTGGTAAGATAAACTCTGTCAATATACATTTATTGTTCTAGATTCAGTTGTAATGATAAAGGATCCAAGTTTAGATACGTTGGAAGCATATGCAAGGCATATCTGTCCATGGTGAGTCATCTCCGCCTCCACTCCATGGGATTCATCACACTTGTGCTTAAGTACCCTTTTTTTTTATGTATGTCTTCATCCTCCCCTGAAATGCTTGCTTAAATAATCCCATGTACATTGGCCCCCCGCTGACCTGTGAGTGTTAACTTGTCCATTACTGCAATTTATTCATCCCGGAGACAGTTGTGGAGGGTGCCTTTGACCAGATCTTTGCTGCGGAAATAGGGCTGTTGATGTTAATAAATTGGTTGTGGATGGCCTAGCTGCTTAATGCCGATGATATGCATTGTTGCTCAAAACGGCAGGCTGTTAATTTGCCCATCCATGTAACTACACTGTGCTTGGTCCAATGAGGAAGCCTCCTCTTTTCCTTTTAACATTTTTGTTTTGCCACTTATGCTAATACAGGGCGTGGGTAATAAGTTGCTCGATTACTTCTTTTGTTCTGCATTGCCCTCCTTAATTTATTGTATTTAATCACTTCCTCTGACCTGAATGTATATGAGCATGCTCGAGATCTAACGATAAGACCAGCTCCAAAAACTAATTTTAATATTAAAGTCAATTTATGGAATGTATCTAGTGGTCTAATCATCTGTCTATATGACGAAAGTCTTTATCTCAACTGTAACACATCAAGTTTATAAATGACAGCCCCTGCTGCGATTTCCCATTTTCCTGACTAGAGAAAATTGAATGTGTCATTAAAGTCAACCAGCTCACTGACTAATGTGTTAATATCACAGTGTCTCCACTTTGACACTGACCATTTATTTTGTCCCTGTCCCTGACTTGCCCCCCTCTATTTCCCCTCACTCTTTTCAAAAAATAGTTTTTGGAATACAAACCCACTGATAAGGGAGATGGCCCCTTTGCACATAGGTCACATCTTCCCTTCCCTCCCCTGATTTAAATGAATGACTGCGACTTGCATATTAAACGTAGCATACAAATAGCTTGATGGTGAACAGGACAGCACAAAACATTAAACAGCCACATCACAAAGCAAGCTTCAGCAACAGAAGGCACATCACAGCCTTCTAATGAACACTTCTACACCAGCTAACTGTTTAGTTCTGACTACAACAACCACACTAATGTTTGCTGTCAAGTGGCCAGTTTAAAGCAGCTTATTATGATTTGACCCCACTCTTAGGAATTTGCTCAGATATGTCAAAACTAACAAGAGGAAAATTTTAATTAAGCTCTTGCAGTAGCTCTTAATTAGCTCAGTGTGAGTTAAGTTTTGTTCACATTTCAGATAAAATAGAATCTATATATTACATTTTCTAAGTTCCCAAAATTGTTACTGGCAAGTGGAAAAAAGCTGCTCCACATGTTATACATATTTAACTTTTTACATGTTTAAATGTTCCTCTCTGCTCTATGTGAACAGCCTGCATTCACTTTACCCATTTTTTTTCATGTGAGCTGCACTGACAAGGGCAGAATTTTGTTTTTACAGGGTGTGGTTAGTGCAAATGCTTTCTTCTTGGCAATATTTTTGAATGGGACATGTAGAATAAAGTGACTGTAATTATATAATTTAGTTTATATTAGTTTTTTTGTCCTAATGGAGATTTTCATCATGCATGATTCATTTAAGGAGAAATCAAGAAATATGACAGATTTCTGTTTCTAGAATTTCCGGCTATGATAAATAATGCAACTTTGGCATTTTTTTAAGAAAGCACATCTTTTAAAATGTTGGTGGGTTTTGGGCTCTATAGGGTTAATACCTCAAAAGGGAAATGTTGCTGTGGTCATAAAGGGCTATATCTTTGTCTGCCTTGAAAATGTAATTCCAACACAGTGACTGAGCACAAAAGTAGCATTTTTTTATTTATAGGCTCACTAAACAAGCCTAGTTTTGACAGTTTCTATTTCCAGTGGCGGATGACTTTTCCCTGACCTGGTGATGTTCTTCCCCAAGATTGAAAAAGAAAGATTGCGATGACAAGACTGTGAAATGAATAGAGTAAATCATCACTTAACTGATGTGAACATGCCATCATTTCACATAAAATCTAAACAATTGTTTATCTGTATTTCCCACTTTTCAACTTAACTGGACAAGAAATCAACACAAGAGCAACATCCTACACTAGAAAGCATTGAAGCACCAAACTCTTGCCTTTAAGATTGTTGTAAAGTTGTCACAGTGTGAGACCAGAAAGAAATGATCCTGTCACAGCTTGTAACTGCCTTTTATCAGACACAATTGAGGTATTTCTAGAAAGAAATTCTCGTAATAATGTCCTTCTAATTTCTTTACAGCAAATGCAGCAGCAATGTACTATGGGTACTACATGCTTCCTGATGGAACGTTCTGCTTGGCCCCGCCTCCTCCAGGGATAGATGCCAGCTCCTACTATAACAGTATGCCCTCAGCTGTCATGGCTCCCTCTACGTCTTCTGAGGCTCTGCCTAATCTGGGAACAACACCCGCCCCGTCTGAACCTATTGCCATGCCACCACCAGCTACAGCCCCCTCTCAGGTCACCAGCACTGCTGCTCCTGCTGTTGTACCAGAAACCAGGTAGGAACTACCGACATCCATGTGTAATACCATTTAAGTAGCATTTAACATGTCAAGTATCTTCATTAAACTAACAGTACCAGTCAGAAGTTTTGACACACATTCTTATTCAATGGTTTTTTATATGTTATAGGTTTATACGTTTCTTATTTTGGATTCTTCCTGGTATCCACAGTTTGCTTTGATGACAGCAAACACTTCTGTCATTCTCTCCATCATCTTCATGAGGTGTTCACCTGGAATGGTTTTTAATTAACAGGTGTGCCTTGTCAGGAGTTAATGTGTTTGAGACCATCAAAGCAAAGAGTGGCTACTTTAAAGAATCTAAAAAGTAAAACATATTCTGGTTAATGGATAATGTGTTCTTTCATATTTTTGATGTCTTTAATATTAATCGACAATGTATAAAATATGATAAAATGAAAGAACAGCCATTGAATGAGAAGGTGTATCTGAACTTTTGACTGGTACTGCATATTTAATACAATAGATTTCTAGTTAGCTTAGTCAAAAGTTTCAACTTGTTAGCGTGAGGGATAGGGTATGATTTAAGTCTTATGATTAACAAGTTATTTTGGTGGGTAAATTAGAAGCAGGTAAGAATAGATTGCACCTGTTTTAATAGCTGAAACATTTCTCTCAGCAGTTCAAAACCTGAAACTCAAGTTTCCACAACACCAGCTACACAAGCCATCATTCCCCCACCACCTGACACCCAGCCAGTCATAGACAAGCTCGCCGAGTATGTCGCTAGGAACGGCCTTAAGTTCGAGGCCAGCGTCCGTGCCAAGAATGATCCACGGTAAGTGTTCTTACCAGAAATAAAACTCCTGCTCCGGTCAAATCTCGGTTTTAGGAACTCTTATCAGTAACTTTTCCCTTCAGATATTCCAGAAGCTCTTCATCATCGTCTGGCTTATCTTTTATGAATGTTCACCTCTCATCTTATACAGTATACGTTCTTCCCTCTACTGTAGGTTTGACTTTCTGCAGTCTTGGCATCAGTACAACACCTATTACGAGTTTAAGAAGAATTACTACATGCAGAGAGAAGGAAGAGGCTTTCCAGAGGTAATCAGCTTTACATATGTGTGTGTGTGTCTGTAGCAATTAGCTTCACTTAACAAAAATACTGTGTAATGTGTGTACACAATGGGATGGGATGGGAAGCTGTTGCAGGACCAACAAGCATGTAGAAATTAGCAAGCATATGTGGCCCCTTATTAGTGCTGGTGTCAGGGCAAACATAAAATTAAAAATCTCACACTAATTATCATTTATTTTATTATTATTTTTAGTTCTGTGGCTCAGTAGATGCTCAGTATGAAGGGATATAAAACCCACAAACGACCTTCACACACAGGAGAAACTCCTGTTCTCCCATTTGTCTCCTGTCATCAACCTCACTGTTCTCCACACCTGTATGTAATTATGTTTAACAGCAGGTGCAGCCAACGTTTAGACATGGGAAAAGGTCGCCTAAGCATTCACTGCACTTACAGTCAACCTTGAAATTAGCTGCTTTTTGTTGCTGATAGGTGAAGATCTGCTGCGCTAAAATTAGAGGTATCCTCATCTAAAATATTGAAAAGGAAGATGAGAGTTACACAGAGAATAAGGATAAGATTAACACAGTGAGTGGTCAAGAGACACCAGAGCAAGAAAAAGCAATAATCATGCATTCATTTAGCACCATCAAGACTTTTAAAGGTCAAAATTCAGCCAATGAGGGGATTCCAATTAGTCTCCCTTGTTAAGGGAATTTTATACATTTGGATTCCAACATCTTAAATTAAAACAGATTGCTGCATTACTATCAAAGTCAATTTTTTTTTAAACTAATTGATTGGTTGGCTGCCAAATTGCATACATTTCCCTTGTTGTTTCACTTGTTCTACACCACTATCACTGTCTGTACACTGCGTCAGAACTGAGATCCAGTCCTGATGTACCAGGAACTCAATGACCTTACTTAGCAGATGTGCCGCATTCTCACTGGCTCTGCTGGCTGGACTGGGTCCCCAGTGCTTCATGCTTTATGTGCTGGATGGGGTATTGGTTGTGGTTAGGCAAGGGATGATTAATGATGGGATTACATTCACCTTTTGGAGGATGTTCGTCATCATTTGGGGTGAGCTAATATATAATTTTGTCTTAGTCTTTGCAATTTCTCTCCCCTTTTGCTGGGTTCAATGCTCTTGTTTTGTAAACCCTGTAGGGAAATTTCTTTAGTGTGCTTGTAATGTTTATAATAGAGCCGGGCACAGACTAAGCTTATGTTGATGGGAATGTTACACAAGGTGGCTAGCTTCCTGAAGTACAGTATGTATCCCTAAGTTAACAGTTTCTCACACTATGGTATGTTTCTCACTTGTCGTGATCGAGCTTCCTCGAGTGGTACACTGAGGATTCACTGAAATATTTTTAAGTAATTAAATAAATTAGTTTAAAAAATCACTGCAATCGGGACTCCTAATGGGAACTATTAGGAAGGGAAGTGCTGTTTAGAAGGAGAATATTTTCAGCAGCTCTGTTGAAACTGAAGTGGACAACAGTTTCCAGACACAAGTGCTAGTGGCTACTTAAGCAGCGCCAGTGTACTCTTCACAGCACCAGACGAGGGGCTGGTCCTTGTAGAATACGAAAGCTGTGTAGACGAATTTAAGTGCCAGTTCAAGTGCTACCACTTTCGAACAGCATGACTGTGGCTGACAACAGCCAAAAATAAATAATCTCCTGATTAGGAATAAACCTGCCGGTTGGCCTGCGCTGCTGTGTTTTAACAGCAATCGTAAAGGTGGTTAAACCAAGTTGTAATTTTCCAAACGTCCAGTCTTTTATATATCAACAGTCCCTCTTTGTGTTTTTCTAGACTGTGGTTGAAGGACAGCGTAACAAAAAAAGTGATTTAAGAGTTAAGAATGTAAAAAAAAAACTGTTGGGTTGCTTTAAAATTAAAGGGGCCACTCAATTTAATTTATGAATAGATGCAAGGACAAGAGATGCATCATATATTTTGTCTGTGCTGCTGATAAATGTTACATTCTGCACAGAATGAAAGCAATTATGAGCTCAGCTCCTTCAAAGCACAACTTGTTTTCCTGCCAAGGTCCCTTTCGAATATGATCTCATGACACCGCTGAAGATGAATGCACTCTGCATATTGTAGCATATTCGCCCGGTATCTGCAGGTCATTTTGCTGGTGTTATTCATCATAAAATCCAAGGTAACCGTTTTAACACATAAACTGGTTTGTCGTTGAGTTATACAATTGTTGATGATGCAGAGAACTTCTCCAGTATGGTTTATATGAAAGCCAAGTCGCAGTTTGGCGCTCGTCCTTTAAGTGAGGTGTTCAGACATAACTTTAACAGTCTCAGAGTGTTTTTCAGGTCTTACAGCTGAGCTTTGCTGTTCGGTCACCTGTTGTGTTCTTTGAGTTTACAGGAGCCACATCAAGCCATCGCAGGCAAGGGAATTATATTTGATTTGAGCAGTCAAATTGCTGTGTGGGTAGATGGCTAAGTGTTTCTTACATTTGCTCATATACGAAGTGCCTGTGGATACTCGCTTATATCCAAAGGTTTGTTGAGTTTGCTTTGTGTTGGAGTGAGAGGAGAAAGCGAAGAGTGAGCGAGAAAAGTTTTCTAAGGAGCAATTTGTCTTCTGACGAATCAAATCCATTAGCTTGTCAGAGAGCAGAGGAGTGTGGCCCATTATGACACAGCTCAGGCTGCTCCAACAAGCAGCTGCTCGGCTTTTCTATCAGGGAACCTGCCTCGTGTTTGTGATTTGTGCTGTGGGTAATGGGATGCAGATATCGCTGCTCTCAGTCAGCGCTATTATTTATAGTTTCATAGTTAATGAAAAAGCGAGAAAGGGCCAAAATCAGTCAAAGCAGACAGCAGCAGGATGCAGGGCTGCTGTTGCTTTGTATAGCAATCAATACAATCTTTAAAATCTTCAGAATGAGGCACTTTTGGTTTGGGTAAATACAACTTATCTAAAATGGAGCATTTTTTAAGGAGGCTGAATCATCAAAAAAAAATCAGCTTCCTGCTTAGAGAGCTCACACATAAGGTGTACACACACTGAATGCTTCAAATTCAGAATTCAGTGTGTATTGCAAAAACAAAAGTTCATTCATCTTCCAACTTCTTGGGATTCAGGTTTGTAGAAAGTATCTGAATAATGTTGTTATATTCATATTAATGTGTCCCAGGAACTCATTCTTTTACCAATTAAAATGATGCTTTCAATCAGCTCTGGCATCTAATGGAAGTCCTGCTCCACTTCTGGGAACCCCTCGGTATTTGTTTAGTCAGGATTCAGCAGAGACCGTGTGGCTTTGACTGTGTGTTCTTGGCAAATATTCGAATGGAAGCCTCCAGAAATGATTTTAACCAGTCAAAAATAGGTAATTCATTTATGTGAAGTAAAATTTAGGTTGTTATTATAAAAGGGGGGCGAATTAACGCTGTACGTGCACTAAAGGCATCCAAATAAAGTCTCAAGACAATTGTATTTGGGCACAGCACAGCAGTTTCTATTCCCTCTGCTGTCAGATTTTCTCTGAATGAGTCAATGTAACACATAAAATACAATGTTCTTTTTTTGGCTGGATATTTTACTATAAGCTGACAGTTTTTCATTTGCACTGAACTGACAGTTTTTTCATAAACAAAATCTAACAATGACGATGCTTTTTGTTGAATTCATTTTTTAAATTGAGCTGACGATTGAATTGTGGAGCGAGGAAAGGTTTTTTTTTTAAGAAATCCGTGCAAGGAAACAAAGCATAAATCTCTGTCGGAGAGGGGTCAAACTCAGGCTAAGTGTATCCATCCTCCAAAATGTGAAGCTGCTTTTGGTTGACTATTTGTCATTTCCATTTTTTTTTTGCAGCAAGCATTTTTCTTTATTAATTCCTGTAAAGCTCATGATTTCAGATGTTTTACATCCCAGCTATAAAGCTCTGGTGCATGTTTTCATTCAGAGCGGAGGATTATTACCTTCTGAACTGTCCTGTGTCTACAGCAAAGCATGTAAATCAAGTAATCCAAGGATTCTAAAGAGTAAGATAAAGTATGTATGTGAGCACAATCCTACTGGTGAGGTCTTTCCAGGATGGTTTCGAGTGAGTTTCTTCCTGCTTCTTCTCTTTGTGAACTTTGGTTTTATTTAGGAGTTCTATTCTCCGGGGCCTCTGTAAAGTGCTTTGACTGTTGAAAGCTCCATTCAGTTACAGCTGAATAGTAGGAAGCTGCCTTTGAAGCATTCTTCAAACATGGTAAAATGTACCTCATGAGGTTAGGTTTTTTTTCTCCCCCTTTTGTGGCATTGGCTTCATCACCACTTTTCCCTTTTATTCCATCAGCAGTTTATATTTGGGATAGGGGCTAAGGGCACTTGGTCCATAGATATTACTACAGAGGGTTTCTGGTTATCTGGCCAGTGCACACAAGCCAGCTATTAGGGCTTTTTGAAGATACTTTGTTGATGAGATGAGTGATAGACCATAGAGTGGCTTATTAGAAGGCCAATTGGAAGTGTTTAAAGCTATTTAAGCAACGAATCATACTACCAAATGGCCAAATGAGAGAGGAAAGTAAAAATTAAAAGCAAACAAATAATACTGAAATGAAGTGAGCCCGTCAGATATGTACAGGACCATTTAGTGAAATGATGGGATCGTTACTTCCACCAAGGAGGCCATGTTTTCAACTGGGTGTGGTGTGGTTGGTCCGATTGGTCCTTCTTCATAAAACTTTGTGGGAAGGAAAGTTTGTACAAAGGAAGAACCCAATAAATGTGGGAGTGGGCAAGATCCTGAACCCAAATTGCTTGGGTAGCCTCGGTCCACCAGTATAAATGTGTGTGTGAATGGGTGAATTTGTAGTGTAAAGTGCTTTCAGGGGTGGCAAAGACTAGAAAAGCATTAAATGACTGCAGTCCATTTACCATTGACACAAGTCTTGCTGGAGTTGGCAGTCAAAAAGGATTTAGCTAGCAACAACCAGAAGGAGTCCACAAATAAGTGAGGTCATGCATTGCTCGAAGGCTGCACAGTCCCACTTTGTGCTTGTGTCTGAATCAGCAGAAATATCAAGGAAAATAACAACCCAGTTCTAACTTCCACACTTAACAATAGGTTGTGTAGATATAAATTTAAGCATCATTAACAAGTGGGCTGATTTTTATGTCATATGCACTCAAATGTTATCTTTCTGCAGTAAGACAATGTTTATCCCATTTTACAATAAATAAGCCTGTTGCAGTTAGTGCAGCTAATTAGAAGTGACTGACGGAAAAATAATTTAATGTTTGTCCTGGCCTGTGTGAACGGCCAATTTCTTGCTTAAATGTAGTGCACCCCGCCCTTACCCCCCTCCTGCAAATTGAATTTCAGTCGCAAGTTGCACAGTCAACCTGAAATGCAGATTAAGAGAGGCAAAATAGTTGGCTTGCAGTGAGAGAGTACTGCTGTACACAAGTTAATGATTTCCATTGTCCACGTTTTTTCCCCAAGATTCCCATTAGTGTTTAATGACAGCAGTTGAGTGTAAAATCTATTTTTTCATCTTAGAAGATTGTCTCGACTCTGAAGAGTCTTCTGCTGGTGTTAACGCTCTACTGACCTTTTCCATCCTGCTCAGCTCCTCCACGTGCCTCCCTTAAATGTAAAAGCACCAAAAAGATATCCATTAGGCCACAGCCAGAGTTTTCTCTTCTCAACAGTTGCTGTTGGTTTTTCTCCTCAGCAACACTTTCTGTAGCGCAGGAGGGAGACAACTTCAGAGTCGCAAACCTTAACTGCTGATAGAACTCAGAGGATGAGAGATTACAGTATTTAAATGTGTTTAGTTTAATTGGAAACTGATGCAAGGGGGGGTGACTCATCCTGACATTTCAGATCCATCCACTGGTGATGTTATAAAACAAAATGGCATTCACACCATAGATGTGCTCTCTTTTTTTTTTTGGGGAGAGCAAAATGACAGGCATGTAGATAACCAGCATACCTGGATGTTTCTTCTTAAAACATTTATTTTTGCACATATGTTGTATGCAACCCATTATGGAAGCATATGATGTAAAAATGGAAGACAGCAGGTATCCATGGAATCTCATTTTCAGTACCATCTGTCTCTTGTCAGAATCCTATGGGTTTACCCAGAATGAAACGGTGTAGAAAAATGCAATCAAGTTAAATTGTATTGAGAAGGTGTGTGGTCTCCCTCACTGGCTTACTAGTTAACAGCATACACTAGAACTGGGAAATTAATTCCTCTACGTTTACATTGTATTTTTTCTTCTTTTCTCACCTTTTTCTTTCATCCAGAGTGACACAGCAGACGATGATGACGATAAGCTTCAATCTGACACAGCCCAGGACTCCAAGCTGACAAAAGGTAGGGCATTATCAAATAAAATCCCACATAACATAATTTCCCTTCCTCTTCTTTCTTCTTCTTCATTCAGTCAGTAAATAAGATGCAAAGCCTTTGGGTAAATGTGTGTATATGTGGCTACACATGCACATACTGTACTCGATGTGTATGTGGGTGTATGTGTCATCCGTTGGTATTTACACACAGCTGCCTGTGAGTCTGTTGGTATTTATGCTTGCAATTTCATTCGGTGATATCGGATGGCTGGAAATGTGTATGCAAAGATGAAAGAGTCAGCTTACTACAGCACTGGCGGTACCCGTCAACATGCACATATATGCAAATGAAGGCATGCATTTTCACAGGCTATTGGGAGGCGAGAGGTCACACAGCAGTCCAGGGAAAACTAATAACTAGTCGGAGTCATGCACAAGCAAACTATCAAGTTTGTACAATGAGGTTCAAGGTCCTATATTAAGGTTATTTCTTTAGGGGATGAGGCACGCTGTCTACTCTTTCATCTCTACTTCAGCAAACAGATTTGATTACAGAAAGAAATCAGTGTGACATGCCAGTGCAGCTTAATAGCCAAATAGTTGCTCTCTCAAGTCTTGCTGTCCTTCTGTTTGTCTAGCTTTATGTCTGTTTCTCTTTCTACATTATATTTATTCCTCTCTTTCATTTTTTTGGTTCCTGTCTTCTGCTTCTTCTCCTTTCCATCTGTCTGTTCTCTCTCCTCCCTTCCCTCTCTTAATCCTCCTCCAGTCTCTTCTTTGGTCTTTCTCTTGTGAACTTTTTTATGCACTCGTCATTGTCAAGAAGCAGCTTAATTGCTTTAGTCAATGCATTTTTCATTTTACTTAGAATTTGTCAAACAAAAAAAGGCCACGATGCACTTGTCCACCTGGTATGAAAATGTTTTCCTTTGTCTGAAACGCATTTCTCCTTCTGTCTCTCTGTGCCAACACAGCCTCTTTTGCCCCCATCTGTTTTGCCATCAAGGCAAAGGAAAATGACATGCTGCCGCTGGAGAAGAACAGAGTTCGATTAGACGACGACTCGGACGAGGACAAGGTCTGGTTCAGCTTGATTTATTCAGTGCGCGTAGATCTTTGCCTGACTTGATATGGATAGAAATCTATCCTTGAAAATATATGTTCAGTGCCTTGAAATTAACAGGAAAGTATCATACATTTTTGTCTGAAGTTTCTGGAGGAGCAGGGGCTGGAAGCTGTGATGGGTGGGGCTGACATGGTTGAGCCTGCTCCAGTCAGTGCACCAGAAGAGAAGAGGCCCTCCCTCAGTTTGGAGGAGCTGGAGGCAAAACAAGGTAACAATCTTAAAGTAAGAGGTCAAGGGACCCTTTTGGAAAAAGCAAATAATAGTGCAATAGTTTTTTTCCTTCCCCAAATTTTCCATATCATTGTTTAAACCCCTTCCCAACAAGCTAGTATGACAGAGTTGGTAGAAATTGATTCCTTAGGTCTTCACATTTAATTCCGTCCAGCTTTAGAAACCACTACAGCCTCTGAAAGACTTGGCCCACCGGCAGGCCGTCAGATTGTTGTGAAGTTAATAACCTTCAAGTTGAGCACATCATTTTTTAAATTTAATCTGTTGATGTTAAGACTATTATTTTCCTGTTTCTACCTGTCAGTTAGTGCATTCGGAAAATCGTCGGCCCCATTCTGCCGGCGTGATGGACAGAATGTTGACAAAGCATCTGATGTTGGTTTTGACAGAGGTCGTTTTTCTTTCTTCAGCTCTGTGGCTGTTTAATGTGGGTGTGCTAGAATTAAATTCTTTTTCTCCGCGTCGGCATATAAGTTAAGGTGCTTACAAGACATCTCAGTCACACCCACTGGCATGCTGTTACTTTCTGGGAGGGTTGGAATTGGAGGGAAAAACAAGAAGGGAAGAGAGGAGATGAATAAATCCACTGAGCCTGAATTATAAATTCTCTCAACAGGGTGCACCCTGCAGTAAGACACAAGAAGTGTAGTACAGCAAACAACAGTCATATATCTCTCCAAAGGCCTAATGGAGATGTATGCTCTCTATTTTTGTCTCTCTCTTTTGTTCAGTCATGGTTGTAGAATATTATACACTGGTTCTCCTGTCTTTTCTAAACTAAAGGAACGCATCAGTGACTTTGCACTCAGAAACACTTTACATATTCGTCCACGTCAGAATGCGTATACAGACAAAAAGCTTTCTTTGTCCTGCAAGAGGACCACACTCTGCTTGCTCCGATCAGGAGTTTAATAGGACCTATAGCAGTTAAATATTTATAATAACAAATCTAACTCAGCAGATCTGCTGAGATCACCACTTGGTTGGTGACCTTTTTTACACAAACCCTCTGTATAAGGTGCTAGGAAAAAAAATCTTCTGCATGTTGCCAATTTTATTTTCAAGGTTAGAGTCACATCTGTAAAATATTCATGTATTCTAATATCTCACTGGCTATTAATTTAAAAAATAATAGGCCCCTCTTCTTGAAGCTGAAAGCTACTGCACTTGAAGTAGATTCATTGCATCTTGTTATACTTTTACACCCCTCAAAATATGCAATTGCACTCTTTTAGCTTCAAAAAATTGGAACAGCTTCACCTCCGTCTGCATGCCTCTTTGAATGATCACAAAGCAGCTGAAATATAAAATGATTTTCTAAAACGACATTTTCAAATCTTCAAATGCTGGTGTAATTTACGATCATCAATAATGCATTTGACCTTACTTGTTAGCCAGATGCACAAGCCATTTTAGGTGCAAAAAGGACGAATTGTACCATCATCTCACTAACAACCATCATATGTCTCTGTGAGATGAACAGTACAACTAACTAAATAGTATGAGACACAAGATTGATCTCTTGTCAATTGTTCAACCACAAGCCCCTAAGAAAGTGTTGGTCTTTAGAGGAGCTGATTTCAGCGTTCCATGTGTAGGAATCTCTCCGAGACCAGAGGGATATCGGCAAAATAGAACCCGCAGAGATGGACAGACAGACAGTTAAGACAAATGTGCTGCTTTCCAGCATCAAGGGGACTGAATGGTCCCCGTTTAGGTTCAGTGGAACAATCTCAGAGCGTAATGTTCTCTCTCCGAGCTGACAGACGGCCAGAGAAAGAGGCTGGAAAAGCCTAATAAATAGCTGACTGAATTGGCTTTGCTGTGTGGCAAAGTGGCTGTCAGTCAGCAGGCCTAACTTGATCAGATAGCAGCAGAATCAGTGGCAGACAGCGGAACGCTAATCTGTATTGATGGTCTGGAATACAGCCACACACTAAATGCAGTTTCCAGTGATAAGTACATGAATCGGTTTGGTCGCTGCAAACGTATAACATTAAATGCCTTATAGTGGTGGGAGAACACTACCAGTACACACAAACATACATACATATAAAAAGAACATCTTGAATCAGTGCAGAGATTCTGTTCAGGGATCATGTTAGATATATTATAAATTATGGCTGTGAAACGATTGATTGCGATTAATCCCTATTGTCCATAGTTAATCCCAAATTAATCACATATTTATATTCTGTTTATAGTGTTGTTTAAAGGGTAAAGTAAAAATAAAGTCTGTACTCTATTTAACATGGGATATGACAAACATGCTTTCTCTTTGCAAATGCATGTCTTCATAGGTAAAGAGTGCTAGAGAAGTTAGAGAGACGCATATATTCGTAACAAAGTGACAGATGAAAGTGTTTAAGAGGGAGCTCATGGTGGAATTACCAACCAAATCTGCTTTAAATTGTGTATTAACTAAGTGAGCGCATGTTTAACCCGCAACTTTACTGTTTGGTTCACTCTCATGGTGTCATTTCTTTGCTGCTGTTTTAAGTGAAAAATCTGTTAAACTGACTGTACACTACCTGATCACCACCAAACAGACAAAATTAGTGGCCAAAGTGTAGCATTTAGCAGCTAAAGAGCAATGTATTTATCCCAGGAGTTGGTTGAGACCAAAAATAGAGCAAAAAGTAAACTGACTATTGGTGGAGAAGATATGTCAATGTTGTATTCACAGCTAGTTTTTGCTTTCCCAACTGGGCCAGAAAAATAGATTTAACCTACACCATTATTAGATTCTGTATTAATCTTTCAAATAGTTGTCAGTAAATTGTGAAATCTCTTCAGCACATTGTATATAAATAGATGTATATTTTACTGGAAAAGACGGAACAACAAAGTAAATCCAGACGGTCGGTCACAAGAAGTTATGTCAAATTAGTCTATAAATACAGTAGTAAGACTCAGACTGTGTATTGTGTCACTGTCTGGGGTACAGAGATGGATTCTGCTTCAGTTCGCTATTGTTCACACTATACTCAAATATGATTTGCCTCGGCAGCTAGCCTATTTTTAACCCTGAAGATATAACAGTAGCCCCAGCGGTTGCATAACTTAAACAACTTGTTTTCCGGAAGCGTTTGCTTTATACTTGGCTGTCTTGTCGTGTCTCTCCCTCACTCACCCATTTCATTCTTGTGCTCTCTTTACCTATCTATCCCCCACCCATCTCTGTCACTTCATCTCCCTTCCTCATCTCTCAAAACTGCACATATTTCCCACCCCCGATTTCACTCAGATGTCTTTCTCCTCTTCTCCACCCACACGTTCCCTCCTACTTTACTTTTTCTGTATAAACCTCGAATTGTATGAAATTACCCATCACCAGAGTCTTAGTCAGGCTATATCACTTAGAACAGGAACTTTGTCAATCCATAGCAGTTGGAAACTTAGAAAAAATGCCAATGATGTCACCTCACGTAGCTGTGGGATTAAGTGAGGAAAATTACCCTGAACATCCTTTCTCTCTTGTCTGTCTTTCACTTTTTGTCCCATTTTTTTGTATTTGCATCATCTCGCTCTTTCTTCTTTATTTTTTACTTCTTTGCCTTCCAAAGACTATTTACCTGCGGTCTGGAAAAAGCTGGCTGCATGAAAAGTTCTCTTCCCCTCCTTGTCCCTGTCTTTTCAATCATTTTCTCCTCCCTCATAACACCGTAGTGGAGGTATATCTCACTGCAGTAAGGACAGAGAAGGGACAATGACTAATTTTCTTTTTCATCTTGGTCCAACCATTGCTCACCTGTTATTACCCTCTCATGTCCCTGCCCTTAGCCAAGCAGAAACTGGAGGACCGTCTCGCAGCTGCAGCCAGGGAAAAGCTGGCCCAGGCATCTAAGGAGTCCAAGGAGAAACAGCTACAGGCGGAGAGGAAAAGGAAGGCAGCACTTTTCCTGCAGACCCTCCGCAGCCCCTTTGTTGGGGAGCCTGAGGCCAAGAGAGCTGAGCTAGACCCAACTGCACAACTGGAGGTAGGTGAATAGTTGATAGAGATAAGTATTTGTCATGCGTTTATGCATCTATATGTTTTATACTAGAAGTTTAACTAAATCGCACTTAATCAATCATCATAAATCCCAAGTGGTTGATCCTAATCCACAAGCAAGTCCCACGCTGTGCTGAAGTTTCATTTTGAGTCACGTGTTGGAACAATCACAGTGTATTATATTGCTTTATCTCAAGAGCTGTAACAGTAGAGACTAAGTAAAGTAATGCTGTAAGGAGAATGTACACAATTAAAAACTTTCCCATTACTGTAGGTTTCTGTTAATGTCATAAACTAAATGTCTGCCAGAGAACGCATTACATCCTTAAAGAGTTTTTTTCCAACTAATTTTCTAATGAAGCAGAGCTTAAAGAGTTGTGTCACATCAATGTTATATAAAATATAACACAGCATTGTAATTATTTCCTTTATTAACACTAATGAGTCGTACTGTATGTGATGCTCAGAGTATACCAATCAGCTTCATGTTTGATTGAAGTCTGGGACATCATGTCACGGGTGAAATTATTTTGGACCTTAAATATCACATATATTACACATGTCTTGTAAGAGGAGACACATTCCTGGTAGGTGTTGTACATTTCCATATGAAATATGGAGCCAAGTGGAGAGCTGTGAGTGGACTAACTGCAGCAAGTTGCCATCAGAATAAAAATAGGAGCAGATGATGTCAGAGGAAAGATACTTAGTCCACTGATTGCATGTTTACATCTCCGGAATCAGTTATTTGTTCATCAAACTGCCACCTGATGTTAAGCTAGCGTTAATGATTCCATTTATTTGTCAGGGTTGGCAGGCCCACTTTTTTCCTCAATATGCAGAAGCGTGTCATTTTAAAATTATAGGACAGAGCATAGCAATTTAAACAAATATTTTGAACTGACAATTGTACACAGACTTGTCAGCCCACCTTGACATCCCTCCCTGCACATTTAATGTAACCTACCACCCTGTGCTCTGTTATTTTCGCACTTTTGGATAGAATGAATGAATGACAACATTTTGTTCAAAAGTCCTTGAATATAAACAAAACTGGTTTGGATGAAATTTAGGCTTTTTTGTTATATGTAGTTGGTTAATTCGTCTTGGAAAGATTATACGCTCTAATGCCCAAGTCACAGTGGTTAAATAAGGACACATTTTCTCAGTACAATGGAAACATGGATATTGCAACATTAAATTGTGAACTCCCACGTCTCGGGCTAGACCGATGCACCCTGAGGTCAGAGGTCAATTTTTGCTGGCTTTTCTTTTCAGATTCTTTTATTGTTGAACTGCAGTTAAATCTTTTGACTGTTGTAGATGTGAGGTAAATAGAAAATAACATTTACTACAGCTGGCTCAATAACCCCATACTAAGACAGCCTTAATCTTTATGTCTGTGTAGGATTTTAGACATACTAATACCAGATGGCGTAATGTGTTTTCTTTTCTGTGTTGGTTCATTATTGATTATGTGCATATAGTATCACATGCACCTTCAGCTGTTGGTTTATCTGTGGATACATGGATGGCAGTTTTCAGTTTATGTAACCAAGCAATAACAGATTAAGAGATGAATGTCAAGTTGCTGAGGGGGTATTTTCATGTACATCAGTCACAAATGTGTGAATATTGGGAAATGGCATACGTTTAAAGGCTACATGTAAAGCATATCAAACATTTTTATTGAGCTGCTGTTGTTGAGTCTGTTTGGAGGCTCAGCTTAGACTTATTTCCATGTATTAGTAGCTTCCGGTCTACACTGTGTCTGCCATTCCAATCAATCATTGCTAAAAAAAACAGGTCTCTGTATGTATGAGTTTGTTATTTGCATGATTTCATCCAGTAGAGTGCTGATGTGAGTTTTCCTAATGCCGCAGTGTTGTATGATATTTACAGATTCCACATGCTCAGTCCACAGCACACATGTGGAATGTGGGAATGCAGAAGGTGTAAAAATATTATTGTTTTGGCTGTTGGTGAATTTTGTGATGGTAATAAATATCAAAAATTTACCAAGATAACTTTGATGAATATAATCATGGCTTGAATTGGTCAAATCGGCACATGCTCAGATCATTTGTGTGCGTACATTGAGATCCATGGCATTATTGGGGATGCATATGAGAATATAGGCGAATGGCTACAAGACAAGTAAATGTGGCTTCTAATTAAGAAAGCTAAAAATTAAATGAAAAGAAAAAGAAAAACTGTCTTGTTTCTGTCCACCAGCTTCCCTGTTTTCTGTTTTGTTGCCCCAGAGATAATGCAGGGTATGTCTGTTTAAAATTCTCCCTTTTTAAGTTTCATAGGGGTTTGCAATAATGCAAATTTGAAGAGCCCTTTTTCAGATTAAACATAGTCGAAAAAGGCCAGAATACTTTATAGTGTAAATAAGACTCAGTGATGGTCATTTGATGTGTAGATAGCCTGTCCATTTGATGGATGTTGCTTGTCAGCTCCTCATGTGAGCACTACTGATGCGTGGTGAACTGGCCTATTGCCGGTTGGGCCAGGTGGCGGTGGGCAGGCCCCTGTCACTATTAGACCAGCTCTGTCACTCTTCTCCAGATGTTGTGTGGCTCCTGCAGTGGCCATCAGAGCGTACGCACCCTGAAGGAACTACCAACATCCAGGTCATTGGCCTCGTAATGAATAAATGGATGTTGTAGTTGAATGTTTGGGCAGTTTAAGATTTTGAACTTGTGTTGGTTGGTGTTAAGTCCACAAAGTACTTTTTGTGCTCAAAAACTTTCCAGAGGAAAATCTATTTTAATCTAATCTACATTGGTAATGAGTAAACATTGGACAGTCCACGTTAAAAAAAGGTTTTTCATCAGGACAGATGCAGCCATCAGCATTAAGTGCTGCGGTGAAACGGACAGTATCATGGACAATGACGTTAAAATATTTAAGCAATTACTTTGAGTATAATGTCTTTGTTTTACACTCCTTGATTCTAACGAATGGCATGAGGGGGCACAGAGTCAATGCTGACATTAGACAAATAGGATAGAGCGAGCCTGTGTAATGATTTGTTCATTAGAAGAAGCACTCGGAAGAACAAATGTGACCTGAATGTGGAGCAAGTGAAGGGGGATCAGAATAGCTTTAAGGTGATTAGCCTTAACTTCTACTTGGAGAGAATATTCTGGCAGCAGGATATTGTACGTTGATTCTGCATTTTGAGAGACTGGAAAATAGGATGGTGCAATAGAGCAGTATTGGAGCTTTAGATACTGTAAGTCTGAGGACGAATGTGAATATTGATGCCGTGTGTGTAGCGTTGGCAAAATGCGCTGGATCTGTTGATGTAAGCTCGCCACATTCCCCATAACGCTCATCATGTTGTTTATGCGACAGCTCGGTCGTAGCTACAGTAAGCTGTCATGAGTAAACAGAACCCCGTGAATAAGCTCTCCAAGCCAAGACCTCTTTGCTACTGTAAGTGAGTCTTTTAGTGATGTGATTCTGTGACTTTGCTGCGTCTGAGTACACTGTGGCTCACTATGATGTGCTGAAAGTGGCACAGCTACTGTTTACCTCTACTAGAACAATATGGTGTCAGTTCGGCACAGTCTTAACGGGGAATTCCACAGATTGTACTCATTGAAGTTTGTTTGCAGGTGTTGGAGTGTACAAGTGGCTTTTGTATCAGAAGGCAGATTTTTCAATGTGTTTATTTCTTTTGCTGTCAGAAAGCCAAAACTGCATGGGATTAACATAAAGTTTGCACACCTGTAAAGCGTAGACCCAGGGTTACACTTAGAACCCGTTCTCATTCGTATATCTGTAATCCTGACAAGATATCCTGGCGTGTCAATACCAATGGATTAGGTCTTCTAGTTTCACATGATACCCTGTTGTAATGTTAACAGTGAGCCTGCTAAGTAAAGAAAAAGTTGAACAAAGCCTGATGACTCCAGAGAGAGCTGAGTACAATCTGATAATTTGCCTTAACTGTCTTGACATCCGGGTGTGTGAATTTCAAAGGAAGTGAGCTCACCAGACCTCTGGAGCAAAGTGAAAATATCCATATATAACATCAACTCTAGGATGTGCCTTCATTTTGAAAATCCCACTTTATATTTGTTCTTAAGATTAAGATTCCTTTATTAGTCCCACAATGGGGAAATTCAACCCCACTTGGAGAGCTGTGTGTGGGGTTAGGTGCATTGCTCAACTGCACTTCAGTAGTTTACCTGTCAATCCTGGGATTCGAACCCAGGACGCTCCGGTTACAAGCCCAATTCCTAACAATACAAATATCGTATTGTTCTGTCCAAAATGATGGTATCATTATGAACCTTGTGACTTACCCCAATTATCAATTTTAAATTTGTGATTGTTGTTATGGAATTGCCAAGAAGCAGTCTTTCAAACCATTTTTGGTCATGGACTCTGGTATTTTCCTCTTTCTATTAAAGCAGCTTTTTTATTTTTTGTACCAAACAGCCCCAGTGCTCAGTAGGGGGGCAGCGGCACCACTGAGCACAGCAGTGAACCGGGGAATAATGATACGAAGGAATGAGAGAGTGTTCTCAGCTCTCTCACAGGCGGACATCAGTGATGGATTTCAAAACTTATTTTGCAGCAGAAGCTTTAATTAATGACCATCGTGAGCTAGCCTGCTTCTCACAGTGAATCGGCTAATGCATTTTCTCATCAATTTCCTTATTAATTAAATAGAAATTTTCTGCTGCCTATAGCCTGTTTTATAATGTCAGACAGTGGACAAGCATAGAATGAAAAGATTAAAATTGTTTATTCATATCATGTGCTGTATTTACACCGAAAATACAGAGAGATAGCGTAAGATAGATTTAGATTCTGACTTTTTCTTTTTTCTTATGTAGTATTATATATTACTAATTTCTTCAAAACTAAATGTTATTCCGATGTGTTCCTCCTCTCCTCTCCTCTCCTCTCCTCTCCTCTCCTCTCCACAACTTTTTATTGTTCCTCCTCTTTCTGTCCGAACTCTCGTATCTCCCCGGAGCAGGTGTGAGAGGGCAGACATTTTCTCATCCTGCTGTCGGGATAAGCTTCCCGTATGTCAGTCCTAATTTTAAACCAAACCTTGCTTTCTATCATTTCATTATCTCTCCCTTAGCCCAGACACCAGATAGTGTGCAAACAGAGAGGTGTAATAAATATTCTTCCTCTCTCCTCCTCCCTGCCTGTTTTTAGCTTCATATTGATTGTCTTCTGCCGTGATCACTTTCTCTTTCTTTCCCGTCTGTGCTTCTTTACCTCATTTGCCTCCTGCTTTCATCTTCTTTCATCATCATCCTTTCCCTTTTTACATCTTTACGCCTGTCCCTCCCTGTCTCTCTTTTTACGCTCCACCCACTTCTAAGCAATTACAGCAGATGGGTGTGAGGTGGGGTGATTGAATTGGAGAGGTTGAAGTCACAGCCCACTTTCATTTTCTTTCCGTCTTCCATGTTCACTTATCACTCGGGCAGTCACATCCTTTATGCTAATGTTAGCATATAAAGTATGCCATTTGATGACTTTCTTTATCCCAGTGCAGTTTTAGTACCAGGGAATGCATACATATGTGACCTGGGTGACTACAGGAGTAATCTAAGACCTGACCCTGGAATATAAAATCTGACCTGTGTCATGTTTAATCCACTGATGGCCTGAAGCCATATTTTCAGAGTGAATCCAGCAGAAGGCAAATCTAATATGAGCAGACAGACCCACATTGGAGTAATTAGAGGCACTTTGCAGCTGACAGTTGTAACTCAGCGTGTAGCCAGAGGGCTGCACTGTGTTGTGTAACCCATAGTTTTTAATCAGCTGAGTAAGGATTTTCTGTTTTGTTTTAATTCTGACGTAAACATATGAGTGATAATTAATAATCCTAAGAGAGTAAGGGAATTTGCCTGAGCTAGCTGGTTATAATCCCATAGCCGTTTTAGTCTTTTGTACCTTTTTAAAAAATCTCCTGATGTACATTTTTTCCACCATTATTTTATTGTCACTGCCTCTGTACTGCTTGATATCAAAGGGAAACTAAGCACAAATTATGCTTTATATATACATATATTTAAAAGAAATTAAAATATGTCTAACCAACAAATGTAAATATATGACAATAAATATTTACATTTGATTTATTTACAAATGAATCAAAAATTAAAGAGATAAGAATGTTTGTTCTTTCCAAAAGGACTGAAAAAAAATATTCCTCAGCTTCTCTGCAGAAGCTGGTCATCCTTTCTCTCGTACAGATAATTAGTTTTTTTATTTTTTTTAATCATTCTTCCATTGCCATGTGAGCTGTATTAGCACTGACAAGGATGGGCACTGGGGAATTGAATAAATAAATCTCAATACACAGTCAACCTTGTGCATCACCTGCATCTCAGGAAGTGGACGAGCCCCCATATTGATTTTCCGCAGAGGTTCAGAGAGATCAAGCATTTGGGAATTAGTTCAGTATCTCTTATGTCGAAGCAGCAGTCAGGTTGTTTTTATAATCAATACGTTGTTTAAATTTTTCTTTTAATGTTTGAATCAATTCAAAAGAGAAGGTCGGGTGTCTTAATATGTCTGTCGAAACAATGCCTTCAGTGATATTTTTGCTCTCTTGTCCTTTTCTGTCTACCTGTTTCTAGATGCAAGAAGCTCTCTCTGTCCTGTCTGACCCTGTGCCTCCTCACATGTCCTCTGCACCATCTGCGTATCCTCAGGATCAAAGACCCGCCACGGAGAACAAAGGCGCCTATCGCAGCAGGGAGGCCCCATCCTCCTCATCCTCCCACACTTCCTCCAGGGGAAAAGCGAGAGATCGAGACCGAGACCGAGACAGAGACAGAGACAGAGATAGAGAAAGAGAGAGGGACCGAGACAGAGATAGGGATAGAGACAGGAACAAAGAGAGGGACAAAGACAAAAAGAAGAAAAAACACAAGAGGCGGTCAAGATCGAGATCAAAGTCGAGGTCAAGGTCGAAGAGCAAACACTCCCTCCCCAGTGCCTACAGGAGAGGACGCAGGTCCCGGTAAGACACTTTGGCTGTGTGCTAATTCAAAACTGTGGGTGGGTGAGCTGGGAATCTCAAGTATCCAACAATTCAATTTGACATTTATTCAAGATGTTATTTGATTGCACAGACACACAGTTTTCTCACTGTGTGACTATGTCGCTATGCTGTTGTTTCATATTCAGCAAGTAAAATTAGTATTTCAGAACAAAAGCCTGTGTTAGTGCAGCTGACCAGCTCAGACCTTTATTGCCCTCTGCCACTACAGACTCTTTAATAACTTTATAAGACACCCTTAGTGGGACAGTAAATGTCTGAACTGACCCGCTTTCTTTAAACAGAATCTATTTGTTTTTAACACATTAGTGTTTTTACCATACTGGAATTTTAAACTTGGATACAATACCTTGAAAATGATTGATATTTATAAACATTTTGGATACAACACGGACAATTGAGGGCATAAAATTTGAGATTTTTATGAAAAAAATGAATATAACAAGGCTATAACATAACAATGCCAACTTGTATTTTCTTGGCTTGTAGCAGAGAACAGCAGAATGACTGTAGTAAACATTAACAGCGATTTGTTTTTGATTAATGAAAACAGTGTTCTTCTTCAGCTTGTGCATATATTTAAAAGCCTCCGAGAGTCACACATTCAAAAGGAAGTAGTTGCTCTGCCTTTGCCATCTGTTGTGCACTAGTTGGGGACACACTGGTCGTGACTGTGGCCGCTGAAATAAACAAATCCATAAGTTATTGAACATGACATCATCTTTTATAAACTAACATCGTAAAAAACTCATTTTTAGATTCAAATGGAGAGAATGAGACCAGTGACGAGATGACAGCGCTGTGAGTGACAGTGTTGGTAGAAGTAATCAGATTCCTTACTTAAGAAAAAGTACTAATACCGCCTGCATTCAAAACATACTCAAGTAAAAGTACTTGTAACACAGAATGGACCCACTCAAATGGTTCATTCTGAATATATTATTAGATTAATTGTAGCGATGCAGTTATATAAGTGGTGTTTAAATTTCATAAAGACAGCGGTTTAATTAAAAAATTCTATTCGCTTTAAGTTGATCATGTTTTTATGTTAAATCTTGACCAAAAAGTAACTTAAGCTGGCAGCTAAATGTAGTGGAGTAGAAGTATAAAGTTACATAAAATGGAAATATTCCATTTAGTACCTCAAAATTGTGCTTAAGGACAGTAAATGTACTTAGTTACATTCCACCGCTGGTTGGAGAGAAGAAAGAGAAGAAAGCTCATTTGGTACACATCAATTAGTTATGAAACACTTTGAAATATACAGCATCTATGTATTGCACTGCAACACATACAGTCCAAATTCTTTGTGTTCTTTTGGTTAATGCAATGCAAATTACAGGGATGAGTCAAGAAACTAGGTTATCATTACAGAGAAAAACTTTCCCTGCATAGATACTTATCTAGTTGGAGAGCTGTGATTGGCCCTGCTGCCTCTAAAGGTATGAGACATTTAATATGACAGGCTGAGAATATAATGATTAATCACCCACGGTTTTATATTTCACTTCAGCTGAACCTTGAGCATGTAGCTCACTGCACCCATATAAACATTAATAGAAAACTATGTTTTTCTTCCGTCTCTCCATTTCCTGTTCTCCTTTCTTTCCTTTACGTCTCTTGAAAGAGGATGAAATAAAAGGGCAAATGTGAAATGGATGAATGAAACAATTGCAGGAATAAAAGAGTGTATGGGAAAGAACATTTAAAGGAAGGATTACCTCTCAGAGTAAGGGTTGAGAGCTGCTTTGTTTGTGCCGTTCTTCTGTCAAAGAGGCCAGTACAGACCAGGCAGCTTTGTTTAGTCACCCCGGCACAGGCTGACATTAACTCAGCCGTCCTTTCCTTCATGGCTTTGTTTTAAGAAAAGGGGTATAATTTCCTTCTCTAACCCGGTTCTTTTCATGTCTGTAAATGACATGCAGGCTCTGCATACTAGCCAGTGGAGAGAGTTAATCTAGTCCTGCGCTTTATGCAAAGAAATCTGAGCAGTGAATTAATCTCCTGTATTATTCATAAATATTTAATAGTTTTCTTTTCACACTGGGTTAGAAAAACAGTATTAACATATATTTGGTCTAGGTCTAGGTATGAAAGCATTTTACACAATTACTTTGTATTTAGACTTTAAGGCAGAAACAAGGAACTTTCGTCTTGTGTTGAGTTTGTTGGAGCATGTGGTTAAAGGTGTGTTTCTTCGTGAGCACCAGACTGCTGCTAGAAAACCTCATATTTTACTGCAGCAGCGTCTGACAGTCTGCCCCGCTCAGTTCTGGTTCTTCCATGACCCCCCTCTGTCCAGCAGTGTGGGGTTGCTGTTGCACCCCAGGAAGCTGGCAGAGCTCTCCACCCTCTGATGGAGCTCTGATGCCTCGCGCTAAGGGTGCAAAGCTGGATGTAGATCTGTCCATGACGGGCTGACACTGCTGGAGTCTGAGCTAAAGATATTCTGGAAAATCTGTGTGATTTTGTCAGATTTCAGTGGAATCTGACACAATGACACAGAATAGTTGTATAGAAATAGCTGCTATTCCTCCTAATGGTCTTGTTTACCTTAATATGTCATCCAGAGTTATCAATATGAAAATGTGAGTGTGAAGTTTCGTGTAGGTGCTTTAACTGCCTTAATGTGGATTGTGCCACACTGAGGTCTTACAGTAGTCTAATGGAATCTCTGTTACTCAAATGCTATTCTTGGTTTCAATTTCCTTGAAAAATAATCCTGATAGCTTGCCTTATTTCTTCCTCTTGCACATTACCTCTGTCATTGCCTTATCACTCTCTTTCCCCCTGTTCTATTCTTGTCCTTCATTTCAAATGCATCAGCTCATCTACCAAGCTCATTTTTGTGTAATTTAATGGCGTCTCCACATCTTACACTTTCTTTGTCGTCCTGTCTGGCCAGATCCCGCTCGCGCTCCTCAGGGAGAAGGGACAGGAGGGGCCCCTCATCAGAGAGGAGACGTGAAGAGAGGGAGCGGGAGCGGGAGCGCTATCATCCCAGCAGCAGCTCCAGCCAGCCCAGGGGGCATTCGAGATCCAGGTAAAGCTAACTGCTGGTGTCATCAGCCAGCGGTGAGAGGAAGGATAGTGGGTCACGGCAGACAGCTATGTTTATTTTATCCTTAGGAACATTGATTATTACGCTTGTCAAGGCAGAGAGGTGCTATTACACTCCAGCAACAGGGCGCTCATGCTTGATAATGATGTGTGAATGCCTGCTGTACGCTGAGCAATGTTTGAGGTTGCGTCTTTTAAGAGTAGATTTAGCCAACATACCTACAAGACAGACACTTAATCTCCTAATGACCACTGATGGAAACTGCAAAGGACAGCTGGTACTGACATGAATGTAAAGTAGGGCTTTGCTGAACACACAAGCACTGCCTTGGGAAAGTATCCCACGCCCTTGATATATTGTGTATAGTGTTACGTTACTGCCTGAATCTGAAATGTTTTTGCTCCTCTTACTTTTATCTCCCAGGTCCCCTCCGGAAAAAAGGAAGAGCTCCTTGTCATCCTCAGGACAGATGCAAATAGGGGGTTCCTCTCTCTCCCCGTATTCTTCACCCAGCAGAGTTTTGTCTCCATCAGCTAGCCCCGCCTCCAGCCTGGCCCACTCCAGGTAACCCTCTCCAAGCCTGTCAGTCAACCAGCCATAACTGAAACTCTCTTTACTAAATAATAAAAAAAAAGGCGTTGGGAAAAGATGGATACAATTTACACTTCGTTCACTTTTAATTGTGTCTTAATTAGACCAATAGATTGTTGCCTTTCAGGTCTGTGAAGCGTCTGTCTCTCATAAAACAAACAGCACACAGAAGTTGACTGTAACATCAACTTGTCAAAACTGTCCTGTCAAAGACCAAACTGAATATCATGTCCCATTGGTTTCCTCTTTTTAAAGTCTTTTGACAAACACAAATACTTGAAACATGTTATTTTTATTGTTAGATCTAAAGAACTGCCCTGTAGTTAACCCCCTCCACTGAAAAATGACTGTCTTATCATATTTAGTAACTGTGACAAGGCATGGCAGCTGTGTCAAGCTTTTGATATTTCCACATTGAAATCAGTGTTCATGGGGCTATGATAAGAGCAATACACCAGTTTGGAGGTTGGCATATTTTCATTCAGCCATTCGAGAAAAAAAAGAGGAAAAAAGCAGAAAGCGACCACTGAGGCAGCTCTGTAACATCAATAACACTTCAGTCCAAGTGTAAGTATAAGATTTTACTTTGCCAGGTCTAATATATAGTTCAGGTGAGCATTTTCTAACAACCAAAGTACTCAGACTACAGACGTGAAAAAAGGGTTACCTTTGTTATGCTTCTTTCTAAAGAGGCTCTCAGGGATCGATGTGCTTACAGCTCAGTGAATTGGAAAAAATACATACTGGGGCTAATTACGGCGGCTAATTGCTCCAAGAGATGCCACCAGCACAACATGGCAGCTCCTGTATCAGAGATGTTTGGCCTCGCTTTTGTACAGTGGGAGGAGGTAGAGACATTGTCCGTTCTTTATACAGTCCATGGTTTATTCATATATATATTCATATATTTTTGTATGCTGAAAAATAGTACACATATTAAGTATGTAGTGCTGGACACATTGAGTATAAGGTTTAACGACCAGTAGGTTAATCTATGTGCTGGATTCCTCAATGCACTGCTGTCATTTATGTATTCCGTTAATATTCATCCATGTGTGGTGTGCCATCATGAGACGGCAGTATCATCCAGATATATGTGCCAGATACCGCTGTAATGCCAGCTTTTTGAATATGGAGCTCTTGTGAATAAGACAAAACTCAGGCCCTGTCCGCGGTGTTAAGGATTTCTAAATCCGGCATAGACGGGAGAGACTTGAAGTATTAAATGTAAAGAGCCAGTGATATGGTGGCTCCGAGCCAACAACTTTCAGCTTCAAGGTTGTAAGGCACAAAGGTTTTCATGGCAACGGGCTCAATCTCTTTTGAGGTCTTGGGGTTGTTGGTCTGCTTTTTTAGAATATTTCCAACAAAGACACAATTAAAGCTGCATACATTAACTTCTGAAAATTAGAGGGCAAAATGCAGCGCTACATGGACTGCAAAATGAACTCGCAGCTAAATCTCTCCCCAAGTTGCCCTCCCTCTCTGTTCCCAAACAATAAGTATTCCCAGTTTACTAGAGGAGCCGAAGCCTTCTGCAACATGAGCACAGCCTTCCTTTTGTAGCACGGAAATCACTCATGTGTTCAAACAGGACAAGTTAAGTGTTGTTTTTTTTAAACTAGGTGTAATTCTTTTTTTTTCCATGTCAAATTCACATTTAGCTAGAGCTCCATTTTTATACCTGCTTTCAGGAAAGGAGCTGCGCACAGATTTTCTGTGCTGTGTGGAAAGGTCAGTGAGCAGAGGAAGTGACGGGTAGGGGGCTTAAGTAGAGCTTGTCATCAATCCAGCACAGAACATAAGAAAGCCGGACAGTTAACAGGCTGATGGAAAGGAACACAGGAACGCTGCCCTTCACATTGCATCGGGCCATATCACTGCAAGCAAATGTCAATGGTAATTCATGCCGCTCTCAAATCTTTTCACATATTGAAGCAATTAACTTCTCCAGAGCGGCGGTGTCAGATGTTACATTGGAAATGCATATCAGTAAAATCGATCTGTTGGTGCCTAAATATCACTAAGTCATGCATTAGGCGAAGATCAGAACATCCATAGAAAACAAGATAATTTAATTTCCTCATTTAATCCATGTGGCTCAATTGTGTTCAGTGTATAATTCCAGCAGCTTTCTCTCAGTAACAGTTTATTTACTGTGTCTCTCTGCCTAAGGATAGAGGAAATCTTTTCAGTTCCTCCAAATTATAGGATAGATCCATGATCTGCACTCATAGAATGACGTGCCATTGCATGCTCAAGGTTCTTGGTGTGGTGAGCAGTTTTTGTCAAAAAACACTCAAACTCGTGAGTAGGTTTGGGCTTTTTGTCCATTAGGGAACATCTGCCTGTGTTCACTGCTCTGTGATTGGCTGACACTATATGTGTATCAGGGTATTCCCACAACGCAGCTGGAGAAATTGTCCAATAGGGTTGTTTTATTGAGGTTTCATAGGTTTCATACTGTTTGCTCTGAGGAACATGCTTGGTTTTCTAAAGGTGGCGATTGAAAGTCTGTCATTATTACAAATGGAAATCATGACAATTAAAAGTGCTGTCATCGTAAAGTATTGTTTAAAAAAAAGTCATGCAATTCTTGAGTGCCTCTCCAGATTATCCGAAAATCATGAATATATCTCTTAAAGCAATTTGAGAGGAGGATGGACTTACAGGATTCCCATAAATACATTACGAGGCCAGAGTCTGAGCGGGCAGAGGAGCTTCCCAGGGCTCCGTGTCATGACTGCACAAGATCTTTGCTTGAAAATTTAAAAAACTTCATGGAGAGAATAATTTCAGTCAAGGTCATTGGATGATTCAGCAGTATTAGCCGAATGTTTGTAAAGATAAAGTGTTGAGGGGATACAAATGAACAAACTGTGTATAATTAAAGTCATGAGGAGCTCATTGTCATTGCATCCAAAATTGTTTGCAGGCAAATGTGGCCCAAATTCGATATTTTTTTTGCTCATGTGTCTCAGATCCGACAGTGTGAACAGCACAAATCACATGGAATCCGCCTTTTTCAAATCAGACCTGGGTTTCTTTCTTACGTGGTCCTAATTCCAAACAGTCGTGTTGCATCCTATGCCACTGTTAGGTCACTTTAGCTCCTCGACCGTCAGAAAGCACAGGGGAGATGCGTTTCCTCCAGGGCCGAAGTTTATGTTACATCCTTCAGGGTTAACCTCCTTCACTTTTAGAAAGCAAAACACAGGAGCGCAACTTGGTCCTGTGAATCGTCATGTTTGATGAACTGCGACTTACACTGCACACTACCACATCAGTGACCACTTTAACTCCTTCCTGCCGACCCGTTTCTCTGCTCGTCTCCTGCTGATTGCACTGAATATCCCGCTCGCTCTCTCTCTCTCTCGCTCGCCACTCACTCCGCACACGTGCAGACATGCCATACCACTTTTATAACGCATTGCTAAAAATATTTCTCTCTTTCTCCTCGTCCTTCTTCTCATTATCATCTGCTCATAACTTTGCCTCCCTGCACAGCATGTGGCGTGTTATGTCTTTGTTATTGTTCTTCCATGTATGCGGGTCAGTTCGTTGAGCAGTTCACACAGCACTCTGATATAGGCTTCATTTAAAAAACTATGTGAAGAGCCAAACAAAAACATTGGATCTGAACTGAGTATCAAGGCCTGCAGTGTGAACATAGCCCAATAAATCTGTCCGGCTCTGTAATGAAGTGACAACCACGACCATATTATACAAGTAATGTAATAACAGTAGAGCTCTCTTTTTTTTTCTTTTCTCTAAGTCATGCAATGTTTTTATTTCACCTGAAGGCAAGTTCATCTAAACAATTGTAGCAGTTTGACACATTTTTGCCAAAGAATTTTCTGTTTCTACTAACCGGCTGTAGGTAGCTGGAGTCAGTTTCAATTTGGTGGACGGTGGAAATGAAGCACAACAGAGAAAATGTGTTTAAGGTTTAAATTTCTGAAAAGAGAAACAACCTTTGAATTGAAAAAGATCAACAGAGTTCGAGGGAGAAAGAGAGCCTTTTGGAGGAATGCTGCTACCTCAGCAGTGAACCTTGTACCTGAGGTGTTGATCACAGTCTGTTCCTGCGGGAATGGGATCAGGAGGTGGATAAGTCACCTGCTTCCTTGGGTGCCCCACTGTATCTTCTTTTTTTTCACAGTTGACCTTGAGGTTAGCAAAAAAAGGCTTGGATGATTTCTGGCATGGTATCTCAGCATAGCTGGCCTTGGTGAGTCCATTTCACTAGTAGTGGAGAAGTAAGAATATCTGTGTGCTTGGTCCACACTATGATGCAGCAGATGCTACTTTATAACTGTGTGTGCTCCAGACCTCATCCTTACAGTCATGTCATGCAGTAGCCCTGCATGTTTTATATAAGGAAAACTCTGATTACTTTCAGATCTGGTGCTAAATCATATTTTTTACATCATAACTGTGGAAGGATCATGCTGCCAGCTTTTAGATGTTATATAAGATACATGCATTCAGGATGAACGATCTGCTGAATCCTGCCTCGGTTTATCCACGATTCTCTCCTTACCTTTCCAAATACAAGCTGTTAGATTACATAGAATGCGTTTTGTAAATCAATAACAGTACAATGTTTATAGCTCGTTTTTCTAACTCACTCAAGGAAATGTTTCGTAAACACAACTTATGTTCGTGAAGCTTCAATTTGTAGAACTTTTAAATAACTGCAATGTTTGTCCCCAAACACACTCGGGAATGATGACATACCACGGAAATATGTTTTGTTGGTAAAATCATAAAAGCTCCTCTTTGTGCAGGGACAGATTTCTATTAGCTAAGGTATTTCATACACCACAATTTCATCCTTTTAAAAGCATTTATTTGTCCAGCACACGAGCCAGGTGATGCCCTTTGTGAAGGCAAGAATGCTTTTATTTCCTTTATTTATTCCATATTGTATATAGTAATTTTCTCTCTTTTCAGAGAGTGTAGTTATTAGAGTGGCCACATAAGCAGAACCGTTCCAGAGGGTGATTGGTTTGTTCAAAACTGTATTATACCTTCCACAAGGGATAGAACTCGAGCAGCGTACCAGAATAATCCCAAATTATGTATTTAAAGGGGTGTAATACCCGAGATTGACTGACATTCAAAAGACAGAATTTTTCAGTAGACTGAAGCTGAATGAGTCCCTCACATCAGCAGCAGTTCCACGCATTACACTTTCTATTTTAAAAATGACTGATGAATCATGAACTGTTCAATGATACAGAGATAAAAAGCTCCAGATTGAACCATTACATTTATTCTGACTCCTGCACTGCTGTTTGTCTGTGTTTGACTTGGTTGATGTGGTAGTTTTGGCTCCGGATGGATGTTTTAGTTTTCACAGGTCACACGCCATTCCACTCTCACCTCTCTCCCTTCTCCTCTCCCTTCTACAGCTCTTGATGTCTGTCCAACTTTGAACATTTCAGAAGATATCATGAATATTGTATAGCCTCTCCTGTTAACATGATTGGTTTTCACTTTCTCCGTCTCTGTCTCCCTCTCTTCTCTTTGCAGGGGTGGTTCTCTGGAGAAAGACAAGGCGGTGGCCTCATCCATAGTATCCTCTGTTCAGTCCAAAATAACTCAGGTATTGTTCTTTTGCTTTTATCCCACATATGTCCTCTGCTGAACTCCACAGCCTGCCGAGTACAAGTACTGAGTGTTCTTTCGTCTTTCCATCGTACAAAAGGAAAGACGGAAAGTGCGTCCTTGTTTTTTTGACTCAGACCTTCTTGGGAGGACTTGAAATATATTTTTTTATCTACATATTCTGCTTTGTCTAGTGTCTCTCTGCTTTATATTTATTACGCATGATTTGTGTTTTTATTTGAACCTTGAAGAACTATCTGTATTTTCTTTAGATTTAGAATTAGTCTGGCAGTACATATTTCTCATCTACATCTAGATTAGCTGATCTGTGGCCCAAGGTCATTTTTTACCACTAAAGTAGAGTTTCTGTCTTCATGTACATCTATTAATTTACACTAAAGCTGTCTGCTTAGTGCATGTGTGAGTATTTAAAGCTATGAGCTTTACTCAATGTCTGTATGTGGAAATCTAACACATTGGACCAGCAGTAACACATCCTTTGTGAATTTGAGCCTGACAGTTCTTGACCTTTTGAAACAGCAGCTGTGAACTCTCGTCTGGAGCGATTGACTGTATCATAAAGAGTTTGCTCAATGACACAGAACTGCAGGTGCTCAAACTTTCCATGGCCCGTGTACCTTTCAGACTTGTAATTTAGTTGACTTTAAAGTTGAGCTTAACAATTTATTGTTGACCTTGGCAAAACAGTCTGATCAGGACTGATTCTGTCAAAAGCAACAGAGGGAATTTTGAGTTGAGGTTTAGGGATTGAAACTGACTTTGGGTTTGTCAAAAGTCTCGCTGAGGCTTACAGTGCAATTGGCTGCAGTTTCCTTAGACGGTAATTTCCAGTGTTAAAAGGTGTCGTGATATTTTGTCAACCTCTTCAGAGTAATATGGGCTTCTTAGCTGATATGCTACCATTTCAAAACACTAACAAAAGTTTCTGTGCTACAACTGTAGTAACTCATCCTGGCTGGAATTGCACTTCCACCTCCTGCACTCCTTCTGGGAGTGTAGCCAAGAATTTAGGAGGAGAGAGGCTAAATAGCACTTGATGCCAGTTGAGCGGCAGGCGGATGTGGGAGACCCTGGCGAACCTGTCCCTGACAAAACCCGTCTCTTTGGATGTGAGGTTTCACCTCTCTGCTGAAGGAAGGAGGCACAGTTAATGTGCTGTCTTCCAGCACATGTAAATCCAGACAAAAAAAGAGAGTTACCTCTTCTACTGAGGTACTGGAGGTTAAGTTCAATAAGTTTTTCTGACAAAAAAAAGAGGTGTTTTTTGCTTCCTTGGCTGTGGACTTAGCACAGTTTTTTTTGTTGTCCAGTCTGACTTTCAAGCAGCTGTGATCCATATCTTTATACAATAACAAATATCATATGACAATTTAAAGTGGCAGGCCGTGTTACCAGTGATATATAACCCATTTATTTCATGTGTGTTTGTCAGGGCCCATGTTCATCGAATTAAAAAAACTCTTTATTGGTGAAATACAAGCATGTTTTCAGCACTGGGCGTTGCTATGGCTGCAGCAAGTTAAACTGAGTTTCCCCATAAGGAATCATGCAAAAGCACCACTTCAAACCATGTGTTTGCCAGAGATATAACAATTGGTTTTCATTGAGCATGAAAAAAATGACTAGGAAATCTCTGGTCCGATCAGTCCACTAATATGCTAAAAGGGGGGCAGCCCTGTTAATAATATAAACATACAACCTGGTGTCTGCTCACGGTGATTATTTGGGATCTTACACACCTCGATGGTGCTCCTGCAGTGTGCCACAGTGTGTCTAGAGCGATCAGCTCCGGTGGCCACATCGCTGCAGCTGTGCCTGGTGGGATCAATTATAAAGTGAAAGTGTCTGATTGTACTGATGAACCTACAGAGAATTATCATCTAAATCTGCCGCTCCCTGTGGCTTTACGGAGCTTCACAGTGAGTTTCGACTCATTGTTTAACTGTCCGGTCTGAAACTTTTTCTCTTTTTGTTCACTCTACATAAGCTACACAGCCAGATATTTCTCTCAGATCGGTAAATACCAGAAACGGAGCTAAATGGGAGTGAATGTAGGACAGAAACAAAACTCCAAATGAATCATAATGTTGCTCTGTAGCTCATTGATGTGTAAATAAGCAACTGTTTGCTAACATGTTAACGTAAAAGGTGATGGTATGTTCGTGGCATATTCACAACTTGTTTCTGCTGCCCCCAAATGGCCAACAAAAGAGTCATTGTAGCTTTAAAAAACTCCAACATGATGATATGTTATTGACTTGATGACAACCACTGTCATCAACGGCTCACAGAAGCCGCAGTCTCCCGTCGAGTGTTAAAGACAGCGTGGACACTTCCATCCATGAAATTACTGCAATCACACTCCAGGCTCTGCATGTGGCCACTTTCTCACAGTTGGTATGCCAACTGTCAGAATGACAATGCCGTCGCATGTGACACATTAAATGTGATGGGCTGTGTGTGTGTGTGTGTTTTGTTTATCCATGAAGCATTGGGTTGCTCATTTGGATGTCAGAGCACACGGTAAAAGGAGTACCATGTCTGATTAAGTGACACACATTACTCGCAATGTAGCCTCACACACAGCACACCGATAAATTCTGACCCTGTTACACATTCTCCCTTTTACACTTTCAAATTACAGCGTCCAGTTGACGGCTGTTTATCATGCTGCTTTCAAAATGCATGCCCACACACCAGTTCTGGATGAAAAATATGTTGCAGGATTGGTGTGTAGCTGTAAGCTGGCAGATTGTTCAGATAAGTACATTTATTTGAAACTAGAGTGACATGCAGAGAGCACAGACCTCCACCAAGGTCAACGGTGGATTCATGTAATCCCCAAAGTCTTCTTCTGACTTTAATGTCTCATGATCTTTAGGTCATAATGTGGAAACAGCATGGACGATAAACACGACTTTGATTGCTGCTTCCAATATTGAATCATGAAATGTGTACCAAAATTTGTTCCAACTTTAGGGGGCATTCACAGGAATTTACTAATCGGGAAATTATTTTTTCCAATTAATTCCAACACCACATGTATGCAGCACAAATTTCCAGCAGCTGTGAATATAATTTGTGTATTCACCCCGAGATTCAGCTCTGCTCCTTTTTTCTGCATCCTGCTGACAAACAAACAGACCCACAAACATGGCCTCCTTGGCGAAGGTAAAAATATAATTTGGAGTTATTTTTTTTCTCTCTGTTAGATAGGCAGTAACGCTCCAAAGTGCTGTTTATACAAGCCAATTTTCTCTTCAATCAGTTATCATTAAGACAAATCATCCTCTTCAATTTACTGTTTTTAATTAGCTTTTTAAAATGTATTTTTGTCTAACGGTCCTCTCTCCACTAGAGTGGCAATATTGTCAAATATTTAATACATTTAATTCAAGACAAATTTCAGAATCAATTACCTTGGTTTGTAAAAAGCCATAATCAATCCAAGGATGAAAGACATTTCCAGGAAAAGTCTTGCACTTCTTTACTTTTTCATATTCAATCACCATCTTTGATTAATATTCGTGTAATGTGAGTAATTCCATTTCTACACTGCATTGCATGATGTGATGCAATATGTTGATGTCCTGATTCTCATGCAACCTGTGTGCAACTGCATGTATTAAAGGTGGAGCGGGGAACAGTAACCTGTAGCCTCAGTAATATTCAGCTCTGATATTATCAAACGTGTGGTGTAGGGTTACATTTATTTATATTTCTAGAAAACCAGTAAATGTAGACAGTTTGCAGTCAAGGCCAGAATCCATGAAGCATTGGGACTCAAGCTAATGGAGGTCAATAGAGTGTGAATGGAGAGGCAACAGAGGCTTTTCTGTGAACACTGATACAACTTACATAGAGCCTGGAAGGTTTTCTCTCCTCTGGCCATGGGCCACTGTAAGTGTGTGTGTGACAGAGTGTGTTTCAGACCGAGTGTCCGGTGTTTACTCACCAGATGCACCACAGAAACAAACCACACATTTCACAAGTCTCGGTGTTTCAACAAAAACTGTTTTTTCACTCTCACATAATCAAACACAACTCTTTCTCCTGCCTTCATCTCCACATACCAACATTAAGAAAGCTCATGAAAACATGCTGTTTGCTGCTGTTGCAACATGCATAGATTCACAACCACTAACTACTTATACCCCATCTGTGATGTTTTACAAACACATACTGAATAATTCAGCACATCCTCATCTGCCTAATGGTCTCCTCTTCCCTGAGGGTGCCTGGTTGCTATTCGCCTCAACCCCTCTCTCATTTTCCTCCTGTTTGCCTTTGTTCCTCCGTCTTCTGTCCCCTCTGCTTCTCTGCTTTACAGTTGTTGTGCTTTACTCTGTTTGATGGATGCTTCATGCACTTTGAGAGTAGCTTTTAAGTCTTGTAGTATTTTGTATATCTGTAACATTATGTGTGTTTTCCCTTTTTGAAAGTTAAGATAGTGGAAAGGCTCGGCCTATTCAAAGTTGTCTTAAAGTGTGATAACAGATAAAGAGAAAAGTTGTGGAGAACTTCTCCCAGGCAGGTGTGTGAATGTGTGTGTTATGAAGAGAAAACACAAGATGTTGCATAGCTCCCTCGAGATATTCCTAACAGCATATTGTAGTGTTATTGTTTAAGCCTTGCAGTGTGGGTTTGTGTGTAATTACAAGCAGATCTGTGAGATGTCTTCTTATGTGTGTGATGCAACCTGTTCTCACACTATTGAGGATTAAAATTGCTGTAATATGAGACTGGACGAAGGCTGTTTAAGTCCTCAGTAGCAGTTACCTCCGAACAGGACCTCCATGGGCTGGGGCTGTCAATAAATACATACTGAAAATTGTAATAATAAAAATAATAATACATCACTGAAAATTAATATTTGATTGTGGGAAACAAAAGAGCAGCACTTTCACATCTGTGCACCTCACACATCAATGACTGCCCTGTTTAATTTACTAAATTGACTCAAATAGACAAGAATATCTTCTTAAAAATCTGCATTTACTGTTTGCACCTATGTGATTTTAGATTGGATATTCAAACATCGTCTTTGGCCAGTTTTGGCAGCACTACAGTAGATAAAATATCCAAC